>APFE030158239.1:40708-97615 GCA_000404065.3 Pinus taeda
AACACAACTCCATCAACTCCTCAATCAACTCCACCAAACTCAATCACTTGAGTTCTAACTGAAGTCCATCATGCAATAGCTCAACTAACCCATAGGAAAAGCGTATTTCCTTCTGGCAGTTGCATGCACCACATCCGTAGCTTGAACCGAAGTGCTGCAAGAGGATAAGATAATGTTTATAGTCCAAATATTATTAAGAGCTAATAATATTCGTCTGTTCTATTTTTTGACTAGCAGTCTAAAAATAGACTCCGCCCATATGTCTAAAAATAGAGGTCCATCTATTTTTACCAATATGACCAATCATCCATAAATAGCATCTTGCAACTCATAGACCATGATCCATATGTCTAAAAATAGACATAGTCTAGAAATAGACTTTGTGCCAAAAATAGCCTGTGGGCCCACTTAGTGAAGGCGACTTCTTTTCACTAAGATCCATCATCTTGTTGCATTTTCAACAGCTCGCAGTCAAAACAACACCAACAGAATAGATGTTGTGCGCGTAGATGACAAATACCATAGTGCTGCCGGAAGGGGCACTCGTGACAACAAATGAAGCCAATAGGCCTACAATAAGTGCGCTAAAGGGTCTTGGTATCAATATGGATGCACTCCCATGAGAGACCTTTTATGTTTTGCAGGATGGGATAACTGCAGAGCTGCGAGCTAGGGAGAGCCATGCACTGCAAGTTCTCAGCGAGTAGAAAATCAATATGGAATAATTGAGCTTGCAGCATGACGAATTATTGTCGTAGAATCAACATTTGGTACAGGTAATTGACGAAACCTACCAAAGCATCCTGGAGCTGGCCATTTCAGCGGACATAAAATCAGAGGTGTGCATCCACAGGCTATCAGTAAGGGTGCGTGAGGCGCAAGAGGAAATGACAAAGGTTCAGCTAGAGCTGAAACTTGAAATCGCCGAGCTACGGTTAAAGGCGCAGCCGTCCACCTTTCTAGAAGTCAGAGAACAGTGCGTTAGTGCTATCACAGCAGGACTGGATGATATTGGCGATGCAGTGCGAGACTACACTAGTATGTTGGAAGAATCACATGAGGTCCTCACAAATCTACAGAAGGACCCCAACATCCAGCACTTGGAGACAGAGCTGCAAGAACTCCAATAGCAATATGACAGCATCCAAGGAACTATGCAGATAGTGACCCTCACTCAGAGGCTCACATGGATGCAACAGGCTAAAGCACTGAAAGAGCAGGTGGACGTGGCACAACATAAGGAAGCAGTCATGAAGGCACGCGTTTAGCCTTGGATTGATGAGGCCTTCACCATCACAACAGCAATTGAAGGCAAGCTCGCACACTTGCAGGGGATGCATGCACTAACGCAGAGAAGCACTTCCGACACAGAGGTCTCGGAACAACATACGCAGAAGATCCAGCAAGCAGCAACTCAATGTATTGTTGACCTTGCCGCAGTTCGAGAACAGTTGGAGAGACTCTGCGCAAAGATCTCTGCATTGATAGAGTGACTCGAGGGCAAGTCACGATGTTTGTGTTGGGGAACTGTTGGGCATGGAATCCCCCCAAGGCATCTTTTGGGGCTTAAAGCCCAACTTTTGACCAAATCTTGTTGTAAAGCTCCGCGAATTACGGGTGCGGGGCACGAAAGTATGATAGAGTTACAAGGTTGTCTGCCCTATTTTTGTAATGTAATGTCGGTTGGATAGACCTATCCATGGTCCATGGACCATGGAATTGTATAAATAGAGTGAGGCTCTAAGTGTAAAAGAGAACTAAGGAATGACTAAGAGAGATGAAAGGAGGGGAAGTCTAAGTGATTGAGTCGAAGTGTAAAGTGTGTCTATGGGTCATAGAGTAGGAGAAGGCTCTACAGTTGTGCGCAGAGGCCTAATAGTCCGCAGCTGAGTGTGAAGACTCCTGCAACTGAGTGCGCAGGGCAAGTCGAGTCTGTAATAATTGGGAGAATCAATAAAGAGAAGTTTTGTTATAAATCTGTGTATCTTCTCTGGTTTAATGCATGATTGAATATACTTTACAAGTATACTATTTATTTACTGTGCGAACCTGTATGAATGTTTTATATTTTTAAGTATAACTTAAGACATTTAAGTAGGCAAAGGTGCTTAATTGATACTGGAAGATAAATAAGATCTCGGGTAATAGTGCAAAACATGGCACATCCCCTTAGTTAGGGTTGCATGAATGCAGGGTATTAAGCCGCGAGGAACAGAAGGTTCACGAAGCCACCTGCGCACAAGGACAAATAGTGGACCAGTCGAACTCATCAAACATCTCCAGGGTGCGGAAACTTGGTTCTAGAACCCTTCCATACTACTACGGGTGAGACCTCAGTCCACGCTCTGCAGACTGTTGCCGAAAGGGCCAGTAGTACAAGGATTTGTTTGGCTAATTAACTTTGAACCTGGGTCAGGCCCCAACAAGCCAACATATTGTGCTAATGGTATCAGTCATGGTACATTCATGTATATAATGTAAATGTTGTCCTATTCACCTTGCATTTGTAGGGTCATTGTAAAAGCTTTCTTAGTTATCTATGTATACATTTGAAGATAATAAATATACCTGTGCTTTTCACAATCGCCTTGTAATAGTGTAATCAATGGAATATATATATATATAAACTTGATGTAAATGTGCAATTGTTGTTTGGAAATAATGTAAATATATAAACACATGTATATGCCTTTTGTAAGCCTTATATGATTATTGTAAATTTCGATACTTTATATGGATATTCTGAGCACACACACACACACACACACACACACACACATATATATATGACTATTGTAAATTTCAAGAAAATATATGCATTTGGCTATTAAAGACCTTATTTGTCTATTGTGACCTTTATGCAAAACATTTCAAAAAAAAGGAGAACACATACATATACCTACAAGAGTATTGCCAGATGGCTGAGGAGATTATTTGTTTCCCACTCTATTAGTTTTAGAACCAATCCTAGGGAAAAGATAGATGGCAGGAAAGGAAAGGGAAAGGAGGACAAACGGTACAACATTGATTGGCCTACAAGGATGATCATTAATGACCGGGCCAAGAGGGACAAGTGTGACATCTCTTTTAGTCCAGAGAAGTCCACCTCTAACTAACTAGAAGTATCATTTAGGAATTATAAAAAGAGATAAAGTTGAGTTAGGAGGGTGTGGAGAACAAGCGAGAAGATAAAAATGGAAATAACAAGACAAAGGGAGAAAAAAATCCAAGGGAATTTGTTTCAGGGGAGGGAAAATGCATGAACCTCATAATCATGGGATGAGAACCATGAGGACAACAGGGTAAACATGCGTAATATCAAAGGTTGCAACAACATGTTGGACAGTTGGCATTGTTTAGATGGCCAGTGGCCTAGTGAAGGCATCTGCAAGTGTGTTGGCATTGATTTCAATAGTCATGCTGGTAAGATGTGTTGGGTAGTTGGCATTGCCTAACTGTTGGCAGGAGCAGTACCTAATTGTTAACAGGAGTGTTGGCATTGATGTCAACTAGACTAGCTTGGATGCTTGTCACAGCAGATGTTGGTAGTGATGGATCAGGAGGAATCCCATGATTTTTCATGGCTCGGAAGGATTCCTATGATAGTTGCAAGATTTAAGTATAGAATCATCATAGTAGCAAGCTTAGTGAAAATTCATAAAATGATGATTACATTGATTATAGAATTCTGTGGTATCTATAGAATTCTTGTAGAAAATCATCACAGTAGTAGGCTCACTTAAGAAGCCATAAAAAGATGATTACTGTGTTGGTCAGGATGGAATCCCATGGAAACTATAGGCCTCATGTAGTGAATTATCATAGTAACAAGCTTATTGGAGAAGCCATAAACGGATAATTACAGTGATGGACTAGGAGGAATTCCATGGTAGTTGTAGGCTTCATGCAGAGGATCACCTTGGTGGTTGTGATTCTAGCTGTTCGGAGAGTCAAGGACAAGAAGAGTGGCAGAGGGTTTGGAGCCATATTAGAGGTACCATATGGGCTCAAAGCCTATGTTGTACCGTCTCCATTGGAAAGTGATCTAGAAGAGATTTCCAACGATATGCAGAAGTCCATAAGTGGATTCCCGTTTCAAAAGTTATGTCCTGCTGAAGTTCATGGATTTGAAGCCTTAGGCAGGAAGAAATATTGGCATATTGGAGATCAGCAATCTAGCATATCGAAGATCAGAACCTCAGAGCATCATCCTTATCAGTGATTGCATATCGTAGGTCAAGCATACTAGCGCATTGGAATATCCACGATCTAGCATATCGAAGATCAAAACCATAGAGAAACAAGCATATCGGTATATCGCAATGTCGTAGGTGAAATACATCAGAGCAGGTAGTGTTGGAGCTTGGAGGAGATCAAAACATTGGCAATCAGAGGATTGGAAATTCTGACACTAAAAACCTTTAAAAAGTTGTGATATTGTTAAAAGTGGCGATATCATTAAAATCCATTGGTAATGTCAATAAAGAATTAACAAAGGAGTTCAGCACAAAACCAAGGTCAGCAGGCCCTTTTTCTCTCTCTTCTAGTAGGACACATGGTGGAATATGATTGGCTCCAATAAGGACACATGGTAGCATGTGATTGGCTCCAATAAGGAAAGATGGAAGCTGACCTCAGCATGACATGGCATTATGGTAAGACACATGGCAGACATATCCAACCATATTTGGTGGCCTAATGGGCCATAACCAAGAAACACATGTCACCTCTAAGTATTATCTACGTGGCATTGATGACATCATATCATAAGTTGGCAATCAGAGGATTGAGGATATCAAAAATTTATAGCTCTTGGTTATTGAAAAAGTTCTGATAATGGGGCTCCAATATTGGGATGACACCACAGTCACAAAGGCTAATAGAGCCAAGGGTGTAGAGTGAGGCTTAGCACCTAAGTGTTGTGCACCATATCAGAGGTTGGATATTTCAGAACTCTGCTTTAAATGATTTTTGGAAAAAGTTATGATATGTGAAGCTTCTGATGTTGTTGGTGCTTTGTCATGGAGGCCATAAAATCAAGGGCGCAAAGCAATAACACGAGGAGAAAGGCCCCCGGTAGGATGCTTAAGGACTTAGCACATATGTGATATACCGATGGTCATAGGCAGTGGTCCTATGGTGGAGATACGATAAGGAGCTATGCAGAAAAACTTTGGTGGGTCAATATGACCCTATTAAACTTTACCTGTAATGTTTATTGCATTAGACTCACACTATATCTGCATCCACTTAGAGTCTATATTCTAGGGCATAGTCCAATAGTAAATGTGCTTTTTAGAATAATAATTAACTGGCACGCATGCTTGTGAATAACACAATTTAAGCCATGAATGTGATTTTTCCTTATCTCTTATATTTCATCTATGCGAAATGGGTTATGGGCATTCATGCCCTTTGTATGCATAGTGACATTTCAGTAATATTATTGGCTTGCTTCTCCCTACTCTTTAGCAGAAAATAACCTTGTATCCATGACCTTTATGTACATAAAATGGTCAGAGATATATTTTTGCATGGCCTTAATTTTCATAGGGAAATAACCTAGAAACCATGTCTATTAGCTTTGTTACTTTCTAGAAATTTAAGTGTGAGAACAACTGGGTTAACTTTCATGTCTCATACCATTGTACAATAGATTTGGATCCCTTGTTTTCTATTAACTAGAGTTGCTTCTTAGACATCTAGGGTCCTTGGGTTGACTAATGGTGGAGGTCTTCATCTCTAGAGTCCCTCAATATCTTATGGGTGGAGGCCTTTGGATACACTCTAGATTCCCAACTCGGGATGGAGTTACTAAGACAACAATCTCAAGGTGGAGGAAAATATCTCAAATCCATGAATCAAGTGAGGGTGGATATTTTCATCTCTAGAGTACCTCATTGGATGATGAGTGGAAGAGGCTTACCTTTGGAATCCATGAATAATTGCAACTAAATATCCTTATGCTAGAAGGGTGGAGGTGGGACAGACCTCTAGAATCCCTACTATATCTAGTGGTATGGTCATTAGGACAGGCTTCACAAGGTAGGGGGTGATCGCTGCATTGTTGGGATTTTGTTAGTGGTTAGGAGGATAATTTGAACCTGATCCTTATGCCCATTCTAAGTCACATATTGCTAAGTTTTTTATTGATTATGATTCCCAAATACATTTGAACTATTCACAACATACCTGTATGTGCATGGTTACAAGATTGAAATGATGTGTGTTTAGGCATTGTTGTTAAGTAATAAGTGGAATGATGGATATCAATTGGTAATGACTTACCAAATCAAATTTTGTATGTTTAGACATTATTGAATTGGATAGCTATACATGCCACGATAAAATAACATACATACCTTCTTGACATTGACATGATGTAAGATCTATAAAGGTTGCATGCCTCCTTAAGTCTGGGCCACCACATATCAAGATAGTGGTTTGACACTTTAGAATACCTCATGTATAGTATCTGTATTGTTTTATTACTTCAAGCTGGTATTATGGTGCTTGTTGCATTAACTGCAAAGTTCATAGGAATGATAACTTCATTAACATTGTGAATTGATGGAAAATGTTTTTCTTGTATTAACCTAATTGTCACCTAATTAGTATTGTTTTTCTTCGGTCCATAAATCCTTTAGTTACTAATTGATTTCTATATGTTACGTTGCTTACTAATTTTATTTTCATTGTTTAAAAACCATTAATTTTATTATTTATTATATGTTTTGTAATTCCTGGGAATTATGACATTATTGTGTTAGAACTTAGTTTTATGGGAGGATTTACATTATATAGGGCATTGTTTGTCTAGTATGGTTATGTTAGCTACTTAGCAGTTGTATCTGAAGATGTCAAAGTGTGAGTTTGGAAAGACTTCTCTAGTTTACTTGGGTCATATTGTTGGAGGAGGGGAGTTGAAAATAGATCCCTCCAAGGTTGATGTCATTATAAATTGGCCAAGGCCCAAGAAAGTTACAAAGGTAAAAAGTTTTCTAGGAGCAGGCCAATATTGGAGAAAATTCATTGCTAACTTTTCTCTTATAGCAACGCCTTTGCATGCATTAACCAGTGTGAAAAGTGTTTTTCAGTGGGGATACTCGCACTTCCAGACTTGAGACAATCATTTGAGATTCAGGCAGATGCTAGTGACTACGCTATGGGTATAGTCCTCATGCAGCATGGTAAGCCTATTTGTTTTCATTCGGAAAATTTTAATGGTGTAGTGATTAACTATCCTACATATGACAAGGAATTGTATGCATTGGTGCAAAGTGTGAAAAAATGGAAACACTACTTGATGGGTAAGGAAACAATCATTCACACTGATCAGCAGCCATTGTAATACTTGCAATCTCAATCAAAGTTTTAGCAATCAAGGCACTTACAATGGATGGGTTTCCTTCAACAATTCAACTTGGTCATTAGGTATAAGAAATGTATCTACAATAAACTTGTTGATATACTTTCTAGGTTGATTGTTATTGCGGCTACTTTACTCAAGCATAATTTTTTTTTCCATGAAAATTATATTGAGAAATATGCATTAGATAATGACTTTCAAGATGTTTATGCAATCTTGAGTCAAGTTAACCAAGTAGAGGAATTGGATTATCATATGCATGTTAACTTGTTGTACCATCTTGGCAAGCTTTGTATTCCACAGGGAGAAAGAGTTAACATCATAAGAGAGGCACATACTTCTCTTATTGTTGGTCATTTCAGTGTAAGTAAGATGATGGCACATATACGGAGGTATTGTTATTCACCTCATATGCTTGAAAGTGTGTCTTGTTTTATTAAAGGATGTTCATTATGTGCAATCAATAAGCCTAGCAATAGGAAGTTATATTGTACAAACCACTTCTAGTTCCTTCACGACCATGGGAGAGTGTTTCTATGGATTTTGTAGGAGGTCTTCCATTGTCGAAAAGAGGTTGTATGTAGTTGTGGATAGGTTCAGAAAAAATGTGTATTTTGATGCCATGTAAAAAGAAAGTTACAGCCAAACAAACTGCTCAGTTATTCTTTCAGAATGTTTAGGTGCATTTTGGATTGCCTACATCCATTGTTAGTGATCGAGATTCTCACTTTGTGGGGAATTTTTGGTCAAACTTGTGAGGATTCATGGACACCAAACTAAAAAAGAGTACAATTTTTCATCCACAAACAAATGTTCAAACAGAGGTAGTGAATAAAATAGAGATACATCTTCTGTGTGGGTATTGTAGCAAGCATCCTAAGTTGTGGGATGAATAGTTGCACTATATTCAACATGCTTACAACCGAGCCAAGCACTCTTCCACTCAAACTTCACCATTTGAGGCATGTTTGGGATACTTTCCTAAATCTACTTTGGATTTTATTTTTTGGAAAAGATGTTGCTATTGAAGGTCATAGCGACATAGACAAAGCAAGAAAATTCATTGAACAAATACAATTAGTAGACCAAAAGGTTCAAGAACAGCTTGAGAAAAGCCAAGGCAAGTACAAAGCAAGGCATGACAAGCATCATGAAGATCACAAGTTCCAATTTGGTGATGAAGTTTGGCTTCACATTAACAAAGAGAGGCTCCAAGGAGAAGGTAAAAATCTAAAACCAATTAGATATGTCCATTCAAAATTTTGGAAAATGTTGGTAATAATGCCTTTAGGTTGGATTTTCCTTCACATATGCAGATTTATGTTGTTGTTAATGTTGAGAATTTAAGGTTGTATGAGCCTCCCTTGATTGAAGATCAAGGAGAGAATATTTAAATTCCATCTATTGAAGACTTTTCTCCAAAATTCCTTGATGTGCTTCAGCAAGACATAATACTTGATAGAAGAACAAGGACAACAAAAAGGGGAAATATCAATTATCTTTGAGTGGGGCTCAAAGGTAAAATTCCTTCAAAGGCCAAATGGATAGAGGTTGGAAAGGTGAGGGAACTATACCCTCACTTGTTGAACAATTGAAAGTGATCCTTTTAGGTTCCAAAAGGCTTCCAGTGGGTAGGAATGGTTAGGTGCTCAAAATTATGCTAAAAAAATAAAAAGTTTAGAATCTTGATAAGCTTAGCTTCAGATTGAAGAGTTCATCCTTCTGAATCCAATGGTGTGAATGGAACTCAAATACGAGCTCATATGGAGAAGTTAAAGCAAGTCAAAGTTTAGGATTGACTTGCTCAAATCGTAGGATTGGATGACGTGGAAGATTGCATTAGTGAATTGAAAGGCACCATGTGGAAAGCCGCCATTGGCCCCCACATATCACAAATCACAGGTTGAAGGAGGATCGTGTTAAAGAATTGTCCCCTGAGTAGGGAAGGGTTGCGATGCGATAAATCACAAACGCACTTCGCAAAAGGAAGGAAAGAAGGCATTCAGAAATTAGTTGGAGTTGCGATGCGATGGATCACAATCATAGATCAACGAAGGGAAGATAGTTATAGTAATTGGCCCCCAACATACCTGGGTTACGATGCAATGGATAGCAGATCGCAATCGCACACAAGTCCCATATTATGATTACCACCAATACTCTGTCGAATTGTGATTAAGCGATTAGTTCCAAATGCGATGTGACTTTAGATACTAGTTTATAATTCCATCGGGTCTGCCACATTGCTCTCATAATATCTCCTTCTGCATACACAAAACTTAAGCCCGCTGGTCCTCTCTAATTGTGATTTGCAATAAGAATCGACTAACAGATTATGGCCCACCAGGCAGTGAAATTTTCGCCCAGTTAGCAGATTTTCTGAGCTAATTTGTAGGATCATGTCAGGTTTGGAGCAATTTCTAGAACAAATAATGGGAAAACAAGGAGACGTCATAACTTCATTTTTCCACAAAATTGGTGGCAAAAAGAGGGTAGAAATCCATTTTGAGTATTCTAAACTGATTGGAGCAGGTTTCAGAAGCATTTGAGCATTGTAAACACATATTTTTACACTTTTGAGCATAATAGAGAGGCCCAAGCCATTGGAAGTTGGACTAAGGAGACTTAGCCCAGGAGGGGTGAACTCCTTTATCATGTGCTGGTTGTAATGTTTTTTTGATGATGTTTTGTATATGTTTATGTTGTTGTTTAGTTTCTGGTTTATGTTAAATTGTTCATAAAATTATCATAAAAACTTTTCATTTTACTTGCAAAAATTGATGAATCCTTGAGCACAATGAAAGCATTTTGTTTATAATATGAGGAAGATCTTACCACTGCAAACTAATATTCTAAATCAGATCATTTATGTACACATGTTTTTCCTCCAAATGTGCTTTGAAATTGCCAGTTGTGAATGCATCCTTGACTATATTCCATGTTGTATCTAAATCATTTTCAATGAATATTTGAGTGTCAGATAGAATAGGCATGGTAACTGGAGTACTCTCAACTACTTCATTGGTGTTTCTTTTTGTAGTTTCTTTTGACGTTGATATTTTTGGAGGCATGATGATGGCAACTAATGAGAGAGAGACAAGCTCAAAACTTGAAGTACCTGTATCATAATATGAACTCGTGCAAAAAATAAATTAGATCAAGTAGATCATTTCATTCATCAAGATAAAATAAGAAACACACTCACTAGAGAGAAGGATTATGTAGTTTCTAGGCTCAGAGAGGTAGACTAGGCTCTTGAACTACACACTACATAGTCTCAGAAAGCAAGGGTGGAGCTTGAGGCTTGAGACTATGCAATGTGTAGTCTTAGTTGTGCATTTGAGGGAAGAGAGTGCACATTTTGCAATCTCAGAGGCCAAGGATGAGGTCTGAGTCTTGGAAATAGAAAATGCACTACTGGGAAAGCTAGTGATTATGCATTATGCAGTCTCAAAGGCCAAGGATGAGGCTTGAGCCTTGAACTTACAAAATTCATAGTTGAAAGGGGAAGCAGTTACTCAGGATTGCATAGATTTGCTCGGGAAGGAGAGAGAAAAAACTTCAAGATCTAAATGTCAGGGTAGGAAGAAGCGTAGATCAGACTCAAGGTAAGTTATATCAATGCATAACTTGGGCTAGAAAAAATCATGTGAAAGGAAAAACATGCATCCAAAAAATAACCAAGTAACGACAACTATTGGTAGGCAAAAAGAAAGAAGTCGATTTGACACATATAAAAGGTGAATGACGGACCAAATCAACACTTGTACAAGCTAATAACAATAGAAATTCCATCTACTATGAAAATAAATGGGAAAAATAACACTCATAAAAGCAAAAGCGACAAAAAAATAGCAAAAAGTGACACGAGAAAAACTTACCCAATGAGCATTGCATACTTCAACTAAAATGAGCTAAAAAAAGCATGTGAACACTTCAATTCCAAATTAAAGCACATAAATCAAACTTCATTTATAAGAGAAGTTGAACCTAATTTGAACCCTACTAGTTACAGTTGCTGTAGTATACTTCTGGAAGTAAGAATACCCCTACAAGGTCTTCTCCATGCCCAAACATCTTCCAGAATTGCTTCCAAACCCTGACTGATCCATACATGTTTAGTCTCAAACCTGCAAAAATACTTTGTAGGTGTTCTCAAATAAGCAATTAGAGGTTACCAATGGATTCAACACATCCAAAAACCCTTACGTGGACTATTTTTGAGCTCAATTTGGATAAAAATTCAAAATATATGAGTTCCCAAGCTCGTCCATGAACTTCATTGTTAACCATCCTACAAATTTGACCTTTTGTCTATGAGTCCAACAAATCTACCCCAAAAATCGCTAACAGAGTGTTAATTTCACTAGCCGCCTTTGCATTTTGTTGGATAGTTAATTTAGCCTCATACCCCTTAATCCAAAAAACAAGACCACATGGACCACATAGGACCGAGGGTTGGGCCTTAATGCCCACCCTCGTCGATTAAGCCCCCTAACATGGAGACGAGGTCACATGTGGTTCCAAGTGTCTGAGGGTCGAGCCAATGGCCCTTCGTACCCATTGGAGTCCCCAATCCACTAGTGTGTGGTCATGTTGGGGTCACATATGACCATGAGACTCACCCCCTGTGGCAAGCTCCTCCACCTAGCGCCCAAACTCCGCGCTTGTGGTCACATGAAAGGCACCACGATTGTGAACTATTCCCAATGCTTCCACCCCCATTCTATTTGGCGCTCTGGGCTTTTCCATGTGGGCATATGATATGCCATATGATCTGAGGCTAGTCCCCAAAACTCCTCCCTCACATTTGTTGAAATCCTGCGCTTGGTTATGATCTAGTGGTTGTATATTCTAGTGATGAACCCTGGGCCATGGCTAAGCCCAACCCCTTGGCTCCCCTTCCTATGGTCTCATGGGCATGGGTTGATCGAGGTCTAGGGATTAGCCCCATCCCCGTCCCCCAATACTAATCCGTATACATGTTAAATATAATTGCCACCATGTATATTAAGAACCACCATGCACCCTAGTAGTAAGGTGTTGCACTATTGGATTAGTGGTCTTGTGTTCGATTCTCCCAGAGGCAGTTTTCCCGATAACAAAATTTTGCACCAATACCAGGATGCCACGTGGCAGCCTCCCATTGGGACACATGTCTCCCATTCATAGGTCCAACTACAAACTCAAACACCAATCAGATTTCAACCATGTGCAACAAAGCCAACGAACTAGAACATGCTAATTGTCAACATTTGGTTGGCTCGTACCTGTAAGGTCACCCTTCTAACTCAGCAGTACGATCAACCCAATCAACTGCCTAGTCAACAAGCCTACTCCAATTTTACCTATTTTGGAAAATGATCAAAACGTGATATCGATTTCAAGTGATTCAAGTTGCATTGGATTCAGATCGGTGAGCTCTTCAATTTGGCACTAGTTTCAAGAATTTATGGGCACTTTCATTTTTTAGCATAAAATTGAGAACCTGGTCACACCTCCCCACTAGGAACTTTTGGACTCCAAAATTTTACTTCCCTAGTCAATATAAATAGGGTGGAACTCAAAAATACCAAAAAAAACTCAATCCAAAATGCAAAATTTTCAATTTGTTCCCTTCAAGCCCCAGTCAAGGCACTTCACTTATCTTCTTCATGAAGACCTACTATCCTGTTAATAATTGATCCATCATTCTTATCACTGTTGCAAGAACAAAATATTAATGAGTGGAATCTGAACATTCTTTCTACTCTCATCTTTGCACGGCTCCAAAAAATAATCATCTTGAAGTTAAACTGTTGAAGACAAACTTGACTCCATCTACGAATTCAAAAGAAATATAAACTTTCTTTAACGTCTTCAAGTTGAGCTTGTACATAAAAAGTACATTGCTGCAAAAACTTTCATGATATGATTGGCATTTCCTACAATAAATAGTCATATTATACAGTATTGAAAACAAAGATTCAATTCACACAAGTTTCAAATCAAATACTTGTATCAGTGAACATATGACAACTTGTAGACAACTTTGAACAACAATCTTGTACATTCACAAAAATCCTTTAACATGTTGAATGTTCACTTTACCAAAGTACCTAAACAGGTAATGATAACAAGTAATTACCAAATTTACAAAACAACCTTACAATAAGTCTACCCAAACTTTGCCTCTCCTAGGCTTATGGGTTATCTTCTTGCATAATCTTGTCTTGAAGGTCACTTAGGATTGTTGAGAGTCCTCTTTGCCACCTTTTGTTTCCCTTGTATTATGTAACATGATCTCTTTACATTTCTTTGAATGAAGCTATGGATGTAACTTCTAACATCATTTAGTTCATGTCCATGCACCTTGCAATGAGTACAAAAAAACTTCCTCTTGTTTGCTGACATAGAAGTTCTCTCATGCGAAATAATTTCATTACGCTTGATGGCTAAAATTTGGTTCATTATTTTAACCATTATCATACGTTTCTCACATACAACCATGCAATGGTCAAGTGCATCACAAAATGTACAAGGGTATTTATTCCACAAATATTCAAAATTTTCATGCATTTGAAAACACTCTTGAGAGTTATATATGTATCTAGAGATGCAGCTTCGGCAGTTGTCGCAAGGTGGTGACATCTCGTGCTCAGATAATTGATGTACCTCAAGCCGTTTGGAGATTTCTCCAAACTCCATTCAACCATATCCCAATCCCATATACTTTAGTCTCTCCTCAACCATAATTGGATTGGTAATACCTTGGCCATTTATGTCGAGGCCTCCACCTTCATATCCCATCCTGGAAAGAAATTTCATACCTATACCTTTGGTATGTTGCTCAAACTCTGCAAAAGAGTTGTTATGCATATAATGGAAAGAGTGGTACTTGAGATGCTAATTACCTCCTTAAACTTGTCATTCATCTTCTCATCTCTCGATGATGACAATGATGGCCAACTTGTAGATGACTCTAGCCACCCACTCTTATCCACTGGAATATGGTGTGCTTCTTGAATGTGTTTTCAAAATGCACATGCAACATCTTCCATATATGGTCCAAAACCTCTATTTGAACCATGACCACATATTGGATTCATTATGGAGGTTTCTCTTGTTGTATAGTAGTAGAACTTTTTGCAACTTTCTCATCAAGAACTTCTTGTAAAACAAAGCGCATGTGTCTCTTCTCCTCTTCAGCTACCTCTTAAATCCTTCTCAATTATATGTTCTCCATACAAAGAGCTAAATTCTGCTCCTCTAGCTCTTGAAGACTATTTTTGCTGCCCATATTTGCAACTTGGTAAACTGGTGCTCTGATACAAAACTGATATGAAATTGGATTAGTTGATTTCTTCCTCTTTTCCAAAATCAAATGAAACAAAAATTAGCACTCCATCATTGCTTTGCAAGGTAAAAATGGGCCTTGAAACAAACAGATTTCCAATATCTCTTCAAGTCATGAATTAGTCTTCATATGTAATTTAACATAATGAACATAACAACACATAATCCATGTAGGCATAATGAAGATAAATACAAAAGGTTTGTTGACGAAGTTCACCCCTCCCGGCCTACATCTCCTGGCCTATCAACATGACTAGACCACTCATAAATTCAGTATCAAATGAAGTACATAAATGTTTGTTGCAGGTAAATATGTGGCTATTACCCCTACAAGGTAATTTTCTCCTAAAAATAACTCTCACAAACATCAGCAACTCAAAGCATCTCCTACAAATATGACATACTTCAACTGCAATGAGCTAAAAAAACATGTGAACACTTCAATTCCACATTGAAGCACATAAACAAAACTTCATGCTAAGAGAAGTTGAACTTGAGTTGAACCATGTTGGTTACCACTGATGTAGTAGACTTATAGAAGTAAGAATACCCCTACAAGGTCTTCTCCATGCCCAAATACATTTCTAGAACTACTTCCAAACGCTAACTGATCCATACACCTTTAGTCTCAAACCTGCAAAAATACTTTGTAGATGTTCTCAAATCATAAATTAGAGGTTACCAATGGATTCATGATATCCAAAAACTCCTAATTGGACTCTTTCTAAGCTCAATTTGGATAAAAACTCAAAAAGATATGAACTCCCAAGCTCTCCCATGAACTTCATTATTAACCATCCTACAAATTTGACCTTTTGTCTATCAGTCCTACAAATCTGCCCCAAAAATCGCTAACAGAGTGTCAATTTCACTACCTGTCTCTGCATTTTGTTAGATAGTTAATTTCGCCTCAAAAACCTTAATCCAAAAAACAAGGCCACATGGGCCACATAGGGCTGAGGGCTAGGACTTAATTCCTGCCACCGCTAATTAAGCCACTTAACATGGGGATGAGGTCACATGTGGTACCAAGTGTCAAAGGTCCAAACCAATGACCCACCCTACCCGTTGGAGCCGCCAATCAGCTATTGTATGGTGAAGTTGGGGTCGCATATGACCTTGGGGTTGGCCCCCTGTCGTAATCTCCTCCACCTAGCACCCAAACTCCATGATTGTGGTCACGTGAAAGGTGTCATGACTGTGGGTCAGTCCCAATGCTTCCACCCCCGTTCTGTTTGGCACTTCGGGCTTTGGCATGTGGGCATATGATATGCCATATGATCTGGGGCTAGTCCCCAAAACTCTGCCCTCACATTTGTTGAAATCTCGCACTTGGTTGTGGTTGTATATGCTAGTGTCAAAACCATGGGTTACGCTAAGCCCAAGCCCTTGGCTCCACTACCTGCGGTCTCGTGGGCATGGGGTGACTGGGGCCTAAGGCTTAGCTCCCCTAATACAAATTTGCATACATGTTAAATATAACTTTGCCACCATGTATATTAATAACCACCATGCGCCCCAGTGGTAAGCCACTGCATTGTTGGATCAGAGGTCTTGTGTTCGACTCTACTAGAGGAAGTTTGGCCGATAACAAGATTTTGCACCAATACCGAGATGCCACTTGTCAGCCTCCCATTGGGCCACGTGACTCTCATTCATAGGTCCAACTACAAACTCAACCACCATCAGATTTTGACCATGTGCACCAAAACCAGCAAACTAGAACATGCCAAGTGTCAGAATCTAGTTGGCTCATACCTGTATGGTCACCCTGCTGACTCAACAGTATGGTCAACCCGAGGTCAACTACCTAGTCAACAGGCTTGCTCCAATTTTACATGTTTGGGAAAACAATCAAAACATGATATCGGGAGCATACGATATCAGTTTTGAGTGATTCAAGTTGCCTTTGATTCAAAGTGGCGATCTCTTCGATTTAGCATTGGTTTTAATCACTTCTGGTCACTTTCATTTTTTAGCATAAAATTGATCACCTAATCACTTAGTCATCATCAAGACAACCTAATCAAGTCATCACAAGTACTGCATGCAAAGATAAGTCTTCACAATCAAAGGGAATACTTAACAATAGTGGAAAATAGGTTCCTATGAATAGAAGGTAGGCTCTAAAATCAAGGCATGGGCAAAATTTTGGAGGTGGGTTGTAGTAGCTATAATGGGCTAAAAATTCGATTCTTCTTCCTTCTTGATGTTCGCTCTCTCTCTTTAATTCTTGATCTTCTTCACTTGTAACTCACTCTTATTGGCATAAAAATTGGAACTTGCTTGATATGCTCCTAATGAGGTTGAAATATTCTCTATTTATACACATCTAAGAGGTCAAATGGGTCCCTTCTGTGGTTGACTTATCCAAGTAGGGTTGACTAAGTCTTGTGGGTATAAAATTGACATTTTTGACTCAAATAAAATTATTTTTCCATTTTCTTTTCAAAGTTCAAATGGGACTTGACTCTAGTAAAATAATTTGAATCATGACAAATATTCTTTTAACGTAGAAATCCCTAGAAGCATGAAGAGCATGCTTGAGCTAATTAACAAATTAATTTAAGCATGAAACCCATGCTTGAAAAATAATGTTTTTTCTTCTTCTTTTGCATTTTAAATGAAATTCATAATGATACAAATTATGAAGGCCAGAACTAGTTACATTCTTCATCATCACCAACATCTATACCAACAATTATTCTATATTTCACTAAGTCACATGAAATCAAACTCTATATGCCAATATTGCTTGTTATGTGTAGTGCATGTATATGGGCAAAGTTTCCAATGGAAACCCTATTTTCCTTTCCTTGTTATATTCCCTTCTAAGCTTCTCCAATGCATCCCACGAGCGTGGGTTTATAAAGTTTGTGGTGCACCCAATTTGAGAGAGGGGTTTGACATGTCCATGGTGAGCATTGCCATTATGCAAGGGCACCCAAAACTGACGCTTCTAGCCATAAATATCTCATCATGTCCATCCACGTTAGTTAATAATCGTCAAAATAATCATGTAGTGGAGGTGCTTGAAGTTATTTAGGGCTATGGAATTACAAATAGGTTATGCTTTTACAACATTCTTACTTTTTAAATGTTTTTGTACCTTAAAACTATAGATTATAATTTCACCATTTAGATTATAACTTCATAAATGGTGGAGACATTTTTGAAACATATATACAAATTAATAAATTGAATAGTGAGATCACTTTCATGATCTATTGAGAAGCATTGAATATTTACAAGATTGACATAAAATGCAACATTTTTTAATGCACTTGAAGATTCACTATCTAATATTTTCAATATGGAAAAATGTTTTAAGTTGAATTTTGAATCTATAGTTGACAAATTAGTCACCATGAACTCGTGCTCTACCTACATCCAAATAAAAATGTGTTCACCATCGTTTCCACCTCGTTAAGCATGTTATCCATTATTAAGACAAAATTGTAGACTCTTAGATGAAGATGCTAATGATGGTTATTAATGTCGATCGAGATCCATTATCATCTATCAAACCTTAACAAATATAAGTAAACATTGGTTTGCTTTAAAATTTTATTTTCATGTTTGAATAGATTTAACAAAAGTATTCCTAAATCACCATAGCTTTAACAAGTTAAAAGGTTAGTATGGTTGGTATTATAGCAAATCTTTTAAAATTATGATTTAATGTGGGTGTATGCATGACATTATAAGAAAATATGTTTTTCATCTTGAACCATTTTAGTGTCATGAAGGTGACAATTTCTTTCGATTGATGATGTTTTAGGAATTGTCCAACACCCTATTACACTATGGAGCTTGTGAATGTGTGTTCTTATGTTAGCAATGTTTTCTTCTTCTTTATGCCAGCTAAAATAGAGAGATAAATTTGATCTTCTAGAGTAGGGTTGGTCACGTCCTCATAATATCTAATTTTTTTCTTATCCTCTAATTCTCTATCATGTGATAATTTCCCCTTAAATTTTTCGATGTAAAAATATTTTTAATATTATTATTCTATAGAGTGGCCCCATCCTTGATTCCCAAATGATTTAGCGAAGACTTGGCATCTTTATGTTAAACTTGCTTAAGTTGTAGGTGGTTTTGATTGAATTTTGAAGCAATATTAAGAAACCTCTTGTCTTCCATATTTATAAAGGTGACAAATTCTTTAAATTGATCATGTTTTTGAAATTTTCCAACACCCTATTTCACTATGAAGCTTATGAGAGTTTGTTCTTCTTTTAGCAATGCTTAATTTCTTCTTTATGCCAATTAAAATAGAGAGATAACTTTGATCTTCTAGATTAGGGTTGGTCACCTCCTTACAATATATTGATTTTATCTTATCCTTTAATTATCTATCACATGATAATTTCCCCTTAAATTTTTTATGTAATAATATCTTTAATATTATCGTTATTTTATGGAGTGACCCTATCCTTGCTTCTCAATGAGTTAGCCAAGACTTGGCATCTTTATGCTAATCCTACTTGAGCCAGAGGTGGTTTTGGCTTAAGTTTAAAGCAATCTTAGGAAACCTCTTGTCTTCCATATTTCCAAAGGCGACAAATTCTTTCAATTGGTGATGTTTTAAGAATTGTCCACTACCCTATTTCACTATGGAGCTTATAAGAGTTTATTCTTATTTTAAAAATATTATTTTCTTCTTTATGATAGTTAAAATAGAGAAATAACTTTGATCTTCTAGAATATGATTGATCAGCTCCTTATAATATTTTAATTTTTGTGTATCCTCTAAGTATCTATCACACAATAATTTCCCCTTAAATTTTTAGAATGTTATTTTATAGAGTGACCCCATCCTTGATTTTCCAATGATTTAGCTAAGATTTGACATCTATATGCAAACCTGAATTGAGTTGTAGGTGGTTTTGATTGAAGTTTGAAGCAATCTTAGGAAACCTCTTTTCTTCCATATTTATCTTTCCTGTAGTCATGCTCTCAATGGGATAAAAACTTGCTTCCATGAGAAGGATAAGATAGGGTGTATTGCCTTTAATTTTAAGATTAAAAATCATAAAACACTTTTGAATAATGGCTTGCCTTTCTCCATATTTCTCTAGAGATGTTGCAACCCAAAAATTTACAAACGTATAAGATAACAAGAGTGGGGAGAGTCTGAAGATAGAGATTCTTCTTATCCCAAAGCTCAAAGTTTGTTGACTTACAATTGCTTTCATGGCCATAATGAAGTTTCCACCATCTATTTATCATTTTCTTGATGTTATTGTTCCAATTAAGCTTGTAAATTTCAAGATATTTGTATGAAGTCACATCCTCCAAAAAAATGTTGTTGTTATATATAGAATTAATTATTTGATTTTTTGAATTTGATTGTTACTAGCACAACCACATTAATCAATGTGGTTGATATACGTCTTAGGCTCATATCAATAATCTATCATTGCTATTGAAGGAATACATTAGCCAAATGAATAAACAATCTATCAAGAAAATATGTTGTTAGGCCAGCCACATAGAAAAGCTACTTATATTCATGTTTTTGCATTAAACATATTGATTGGCATGGATAATGTTTTAACTACTGTAATAAGAATTAATGTAAAGAAGCTTGTGTACTCTTAATGTATATAACATAGTTGGAACAACTTTGAGTTGACATTAAAAATTCCATATCTATATGGTACTCTAACTTCTTAAAAATTTCTTATAAAAATTGTTAAATTACAAATTTAAAAAATTTAAATTCTTCGAAATATTTTCAAAACAATAAATCTATTTCATATTTAAAAATACAATTTCAATAACAAAACTTAATTTAAAATATATAATATATATATAATAAATAAAATATTATATAAAACTAATTAAAAAAAGAAAATACGTTCTTCAATATTACAAGCTTTTCAAAGTATGTCACGTAATGGAAAAGCACAAATCGAATTGCCTTGAGATAACTTGTAGATATTCAATCATGGTGTTGTGTTTTCAAACACTACCTATAATTTTTATTTTTATTTTCGCGTTGACTGGAAAATAAGAGAAAATAAATGGACGGTAAAGGCAAAAATTACATAGTCTTAACTTAGGTTTCGTTTCAACAACCGTGTTCTTTTCTTGCAGGTATCCATGAGGGAGATTACGTGGAAGTAGATATTTTGTAGAAGAAAATCGAGACATCCAAATAGTAACGTGGTATGCAATCATTTAATCTTTGAATAAATTATTTATGTAATGAATGTGAACGGTATGACGTGTAACGAATATGAACTATTTGAATTTTTTTTAAATATATTTTGGGTAAATTTTGATTAAAATTTGTTTATGATATAAAATAAATAGTGATTAAAATTGGTTTACGATTTAAAATAAATAGTGATTATTAATAGGGTGTTTTATTAAGGTACTTTATGGTGACAAGGATATTGATTTAAAATTTTGAGGGTATAAATCTAGCCAAGTTAATGGTTGGTACGGTCCAGGTCAGGTGCAATCCCTAGGTGATTTTGACAGCTTAAATGTCCTTGGGTCGTGGTTACTCAAACCACACGTTAGATATATTTGTCATTTCATGATTCACATTACCTAACAAACAAACAATAATTATTAAAATTTGACAAAAATTTATTGGAATTGTAAATTATAATTGGGTAGTTTATATAATATCTTAAAAGTTTTTAGGATGTTAAATGTATTTATGCATTCAAAAATATAATTTAAATCATAAAAAATTATGATGCCATCAAAAAAATATGTTGTTAGATTCTAGTAAAACTAAAAAATAAATGTAGAAGTTAGATTATGTTAATTTATTTTTTTGGACAAACCTTGTTTAGGGGGAAGAAAATGAAGAAGTGGGTTGCATTGGATGAATAGCTATGCAAGAAACCAAAACTTGCATCTCTAGTCAATTTAGCAATTTCAAACGCTATTTTTGTATTCTCTACATGATTTCTATTAACTTATTATTGTTTTACTTAAGTTTGAATTTACCAATATTATGGCATAATATATTGCATAATAAAATCTATGTCAATAGACATTTTTATATGATTTGAATAATATATTGACATTTGGGATAAAATAATTGTTATCGTTGGTTTAGTTTCCAATTTAACAAACCACTATAAAAGGATCTTGATATTATGTAATATGTGATATCCTGGACTTGAAGTTTTTGTAAATTTGTATATATGGTTAAGTGTGATTGTGTTTTTAACTTTAAATGTTTATTTGGAAATAGTTTATCAGTGTAATAAAATTTATAAAGGTTGAATGTAAATTTGTATTTATGATGTTAATAAAATAAAATATCTAGAAATTGATGTTGAAGTTACACCTAGTTGAATGAGTCATGGCTGCAAGTTAATTATTTATATTGATTACCACTCAAGTTAATTATTGATATTGATTACCACTCATTAAGTCGAAGGCATATAATCTAAACGATTATATTATTAATGATCACATAAATAATTAATCATTAACTTCCCTAAAAGACAGGAGGTTGTCTTTGAGAGTGGGGAAGTGGAGCTCATAAATGAACTTGTAACTACCTGTCACATTTTGGGTGAGGTAGAGGTAGTTACCAACTACCAATTGATTGGTCAGAGGGCAAACCAAATTTTTTTCATCTTGCTCGAAAAAGAGAGTCATGCATAACTAATTCGGTGAGAGGAAAGAAAAGGACAGAAGTGAGATAGAAAGAAAAGATTTCAGACTTAATGCTCGGGGGGACACATTGAGAACAATTTCAAAGTTTGGGTGGAGTTGGCGAGCTTCAGTGTTAGTTTTCCAAACCTATATTATCAATTATGTACCTTGAACCTCTTCCATGTGGATGATTTTCATAATGATGTGAAATAGTATGATGTTTTGATACTTACTAAGTTCAATTTTATATGCATTTATGTACACGTTAGATACTTGTGTAAAAATATTAAGTAGTTAGCTTACAACAAAATTACATTTTTTGTAATGTAAATTTAGTGTATATAAGTACACTAATCTTTGTATAAGAGAATATATGTAATTGAACAAAACTAGCCTAGTTTAGAATTTAAATCATACTCATAATTGCAAGAAATTATTCTGGTTCAATTATCTGTATAGAATAAGTTCTAAAGGAAAAAAGTATTTACTTTGTTAATGTAAGAGTAAATAATATTGTAAACATAATAGTATTTAGATACAGAAAAATATTGTTTAGAGAAAGAGAACAAGACAAAAAGGATATATATATATGAGACATAGATATACAAATCTCCTAGAAAATAATTTTAGAATATTACAATAAGTTATAGAGTTTTTGTGTATACATATATAAACTATCCATTGTAAGTATGAGTGGTAAAATACATAAAACAGAAGTATTTGAGCATGAACAGAAAAATATTTCAAAGATATATTTATATCATAAAAAAAATAGAAATGTCTCAAAATATTTCATATATGCATCTCGCTAATATGTCAAATTTTAATGACTTGGAAGTCTGATTGTAAAGGAAATACAATAGAGGTCACATATGACCATAAGAACAATCAACAAAAAATTTAAATATTTCTAAAATATGGGATATAGTTTTCTCGGGCTTAAAGTCTTTAAATAACAAACTTCTTGACAGGAAGTAACTTTGGGAAAACAAGTTTAACTAATATGTAAGCATGACTGCAAATCCCTAGTTCTTGCTCCCAAACATAATGATCATGCTCAAATAGTAGAGGAATCCAAGGGTTCGGCCCACATGACTTGGTAAATGGCAATCAAAATTTCCATAAGGGAGGAGAATACGTTAAATTTCCCCAATGAAGTAAAAATATTCAAAATTATTCAAGAGATGTTAATACTTGCTAACGAATACCAGAAATATAAATTAAAGGGCATGAGTGGGCCTACTGGTTAAGAGCATGTGTTTCCTCATAAGAGGTCACAAGTTCAAAACCAGAGGGGGGTATGGTATGTGTGCCTTCATAGACTTAGCAATCAAATCATTGCATGAAGGTGGGTCTCTTGTCCCATAAACAAGGGGGTCTCATACACCAATTTGGTGTCTAGCTTGGTCATCACCTTAAAATTGGATAATAATATATATATATATAATATATATATAATATATATATATATATGAAAGTGTTAAAATATTTACAATGAAACTATGAAAAAATTGTGGAAAGACCTTAAAATTGGTTAATACTAAAAGAGTTACAGTAAGACTATGAAAAAATTGTGGAAATAATTGTAAGGATTTATATCTTAATGGGAATCTGAGATTCACAATGCTTAGCTATACACTTTCATTGTAATTGAACTAAATGAGTAAGGTTAAATAGAAAGAAATTTATAACCCTAATACTAAACATTGGATGAAAATGTAAATTATGTAGAAAAAATCCTATCGGATAACTGAAAAATGAAAATATACAATAATATTATTGATGGTGTTGGACCCGCAAACATGTCAAGGGATCTTCCCAGTAAGAAGTCCCAACTAGACCTCAGACCATTTGGAGTAGGAGCCCCAACAGTGGGTAGTAAAGTTATTCCTTGAATGCGATAACGCACAGAGGTAAGTGTGATATTTATGTCGGATGCAAGTGTGTGACCTTGTAGTGAGTCAAGTGAGATGCATAGGGGTTATAACACAAGGAGGGGGGAAAGGAAGTGTGCCCCTTAGAATCTTATAATAGTATGTAGCCTGAAAGGAGCACACGAGCTTAATGACATCACAAGTTTGAAAGTACAATAGTTGAAAATCCAAGGTGACGAGTTAAACCAACAACACAACTTCAACAAGATTCATGCAATCATATAAAAAATAGTTCATAAACAAATGCATAAGTTAAACAACATATGTTGCTAAAGTAACCAGAATAGTCAAACTATAATAACAACATATGCATGAAGACGTGTTGGCTTTGTTATATTATATAAAGTGAAAGTTCCATCCATACATACACCATTGATACCCACTAGCCCCACTAGTGGAACATTATAGTCAACACCATCTGCTCCTCGAAAGAGATGTACTTGTTCTACACTGTGAAGAAGCAAAGGCTTGTTACAATACTTTCCAAGCCTTCTCTAATAAATGCCTAGCCAAAAGCTTGGCTCTCAAAAGCCTCTTCTATGAGTTATGAGGTTCTATTTATAACAAAGGGTGGGGTGACCCTTGACATTCCCCTTTTTTACTCTTGGACTACCCTCACGACTCTTCAACTTCATTACATATAACTCTTTACATTACATATGAATATTTGCGTTCCACTGATGGCACTTGGAATTTCACTTTACATCATGTTTACAATAATAATACATTTTCCACATATACCCATGTGGGACAAAAATAGGCTTGAGTCAGCTAAATAAGACAACACTAAGACTCGAACGGCTATGGAAAGACCAACTTGTCAACATCCTCTCCATGATCTTCGGTGACGAACTGATGCCAAGTTTGGTCGTGTGCAATGGTTTCTGTGTACTAATTGATGAAGTCTTTATGAAAATGAGCTCTTGCCTCCATCGCTTCTGGGTATACTAATCTGGAACCTCTGTCCAACTCGTCCTATAACATAGCAACTTAGTCCTGAGCATAGCCGAATCGGCGACATATCTTTGCATGTTCTCTGCGCTGATCTGCAAATCTGCACTGGTGGCCATGTGCATCAACTGATCAAAGTACATGTTGAGATCCAAACGGACTTGGTTCTTCTCTTTGGCTTCAGTGAGTGTTCCAATTGACGGGGTGTCGTACTTTCTCACCATGAAATCCAAATTCCTTAACAACCGTGTGTACGAAGCCTAAACATTGGTGATAAACAGTGGGAGTTCCTCATAGATCTGTATCAGACTCTAGATGCGTGCTTTGTCCAACTCTATTTGTGGCTCCATCATCTTGTGCAAGTGAAGCAGGGCTCCCTTGTACATCATTGTCCATGTATGTACATGATCAACAACAGCATGTATGTTTAAGAGTGTGTGTACTATCTTGATGCAGCGTTGTTGATGACCATGTAGATGGAAAACTACTTTATGCATGGTGGGGAACCTGTCATGCAGTCTCCGCGTGACTATCTCAAGAGCAGATGCTTCAACAAGTATCGATTTCTTCATCTCTTCTCTTACAGATCTCATTGATTGTTCCTCTCTTTGCCTAGTTGCTTGCAATTCCTTAGACATGCACTCATTTTCTGCTATCAAGAACTTCACACTTGAGCTTGTGGCTTTTGCATAAGCCTTCATAGCATCGACCAAGGCAACTGGATGTCTTCGCACATCTAACATGATCACCCATTCTTCAAAGTGCGCAAGTGATGCATCCTCATCTAGGATTTGTGCTCTACGTGCATGTACAACTCTATGTTGTGACTCATCGAAGGCTATGTTGTACACATTTTTCCCCATATCATCCTCAAGGAGAATAGTCTCTTCTTGTTCACTTGCGGCTTTCTCTATTACTTGAGCTGGTGAAGCCTGTGGGGTGACCACGGTTGCTTTTGGCATGAGGTCAGTGTCTTGATCTTGTTCCGATATACCATCTTTGTGTCCATCGGTTCTACTATCGGTTCATCCCGTTGAGAAAGTTCCTATTCATGCAGCTACTCACCCTATTCATCATCTGTTGCTAGTGGATCTAAGTCTTCAACATGTATCGACGCAGTTTGCACTGTCTGAGTGCCTTTCACTTCCTCTTGTTCTTGTCCCTGTTGTACTTCCTTCTCTCTTCCATGCAACTCTTGTTCTTCTTTGAGCTTCTCCTCTACTTCCTGTAACTTCCTCTTCGTCTCTTCTATTCTTTTCTTATCTCTTATTTTTTGCACTCCTCTCCATCTCTTCTAGTGTTTTCTTATCTCTTCTTTAATTCACTCCTCTCCTGTCATGTTGTCACCTCTTTTCTTCTATATCCAAAGCTACTCTCTCAACAAGTGGATCTTCCTTAAACTTGTAGCTTTGCTCCGCCTCTACGCTTTTGACAATCTTCTTCTTGCCTTTCTCTTGAGTAGGTTTTCTGCTTGTTGCTACTGTTGTTTCTGCTCCCTGTGGTGGTGGTGCCTTTAGTGCTGCTAGCTACTATGTTTCCATGCTAACCGATTCATTAAGCCTAGAGTAGTTATAACAATATCTCCAAGGGTCTTCCTCTAGCCAATGACACGCCCGATGGATCCAAGGATAGTACACCCTCGTACAATGGTTCCTACATAAGCCATGTGGATCATACGGAATGAAACTCTTGGTGTCGAACTTAAACTTCTTGAACTCCTCGACCTCGACATCTGCTTATTTCAAACTCTGAATCGTGTACAAACCAAATTGCAAAGGAAGCATAGGCCATGGTGCCTTCTTTTTCCTGTGCAGTCCAGTTGATAACACTGTCGAGATGTGGTATGTAACCCTTTGCGTGACCATCTTATCTGCGGAATACTTTTTCAACAAATGCGTAGCCTTCTCCGCATTGTACATCCTGATGAAAGTGTCATCGGGTGAGGTGTACCAATCTGCAATGTTCAGCAATGCCTCCATTGTTTCCTAGGACATACAAGGAAAATCTTATTCAAAGATCATCATGTATAGAGGGAAATGAAGTGGTCAGATAATCTAGCCATGACTCCTCGGTAACTGCACTCTGAGAGAAACTTGCAATATATGTTCACATCATTCTCTGAATGTATTCATGCCAAACCCATGCTAAGAAACTGTTGACGGGCAAATATTGCATCAAGTAGGCATACATGAAGAATCTTGCTTGTTGATCTTTGGGTGGACATAGGGCATTTGATACATGCACGTTTAGCTAAAGATCCAACATGTCAGACTAGTTGAAAGGATTTCCTTCACTTGTCAGTTGATCCAATAGCACCACCCAACTCTGTGGAAGGTCTTCGTACTCTCTTGGCCATACAGGTGACATGCAAAGATGACCAAGATTTGGTGAACCTTCCTGAGTGTATTTGTCTTATATATCTGTTTGGGTGTTGTTATGAACTTTGATGCCTCCCATACCCAATGCTTCAATATGTCTCTTGTGTTCATGTTGTTGTTGGGAGTGTAAAACAATGCATCCATCTTGTTCACCGACTGTGGAAAATGATACATTTGCTGATAATATTCCACCCTGAAGGTAGCAAGCTTTAATCCAAAGACACTACTGAGTATCATCATCTCAAGATCAGTGTGTGAGAAAATCTAGTGGATCATGTATGCATACAGGAAGGTGGGATACCTTCATGTAACTGTTGAAAATAATACTAAGAGGGGGGAGTGAATCAGTATTAGCAAATCACTAACTTTTTCATTTCCATAATCAGATTCATATACACACTTCAGTTAAGGGAACTTGCATGTACACACAACTGTGATTAATGCAACTAGCATATATCTAGTAAACTTATGATTCAGTTAATTCATCATATGTTGATCTTTAATCAGTGCATCAGAACTTCATTAACCATATAAATAGTAACCAGGTGTAGTAAATACAGAATAGATCATCACACATAAGAAACACACATGAACACCATGATATAAGGTGGAAAACCAATACGGGACAAAAACCACTTGATATCGTCTTCCTTTAATATAAGAAAAACTTGTTTACAATCTTGTACTGGAACAGACTCATACCAGTACGCAGGCACCCACCTGCAGAAGGCTACAATCTCCTCTCATTCTCCAGCTACTACTGGAAGGGAGCTACAACCCCCTAGCTCTTGTACTAGCCGATATGTTTACTAGTGAGTAGGCGCTAGCCTACTAAAGGCTCCAACCTTCACTCGTTTTCCAGCTACTACTGGAAGGGAGCTCCAACCCCCTGGCTCTTGTACTAGCTGATATTTTTACTAGTATGTAGGCACCAGCCTACAAAAGGCTACGACCTTCTCTCTTCCTCCAGGGACCATGTTTCATAAATTTTCAGACTGGATACTCCTGAAGCACAACACCATAATCTGAAGGCCACATTTCATCAAATTTTCATACTAGACCCATCAACAACATTGAGGCACAAAATCAATCACCACTGCAATACAACTATTGCATCAACCAATCATCAATCTCTGAATCACTAAAACCCTGTCAACAAAACATAGTCACCAGAACATAGAGCAGACCACAGAACTCTGCAACAACAACTAGACCCAACTACAACTTCAAATATCATACTTCATATTATATACGCTACTCTAATGAGCCGAACAAGCGTGTATATGCGCTTTTACCAAAGTGAACCCACGTACAGATCTGAAAATATTTACTCATAGCTTTGCAACTATTCTAAACATCAGTCATACCCAAATCATAACATTTATACAATAAAAAATGCATCAATAATTCAGATCTAGTCTATCCATGGTCAAACCACATAATGAAAATACATTCCAAGCCTTATGATCCCGATCCATTATCCATCATCAACCGCATAGGTGCGTCCTTGTTTTAGATCAAGCAAAGCATCAAAAACCCATAACCAACATACTAAATCTCACACTTCATCAGATATTCATCACTTGCACTTGAACTTTGGCCTAATGATCTTCTTCTCCTTATATAGATTTAGGCCTATCTCAGTACCATGGTCCAAAACCATGTAGAACCAATACCTGGGGTCAATACCTCAAACCAAATACCATGGACCAATACCAAAATATCATGGTCCAAATACCACAGACTAAAACTTAGTTTTCTGACATGTACGTGCCTTTCCTTATGTGAAAGTGCATGTGTACGTTATACGCGCCTTTGTATATAGTGAACCTTCATATACCTTTCTTTCTTCATTCTTGTTGTTTACCTATTATACTGTGATCTTTCATCTGAGGGAGTTGCCATCAAAGACAACACTTGTGTCATACCTGTATCATAATGCCAACAGTAACCTTGTACAATCCTGACTTATGAATGTTGACATAAACATGATGGTCCTACAAATTCTCCTCAAAAATGTCTGTGAATGTAGTGTTGATGTCTTTCCATGTGATATTGATGTATTTCTCAATGAACAAATGTGTGTCTGCATAAATGGGCAGCTCATAAATTCCTGTTCAACCACATCTCCAGTATTGCTTTCAATTGTCTCCTTTCATCCAGCTCTCTTGGAGGCCATGTTACCTATATTGCTGAGAAGCTACTCAATATCTGTTGTACCTGGAGATAGAAAATACACTCAAGCAAATGTCAGCTGAAAAACTTAAAGCAACTCGGGAATCAATAATGTAGTAAGTTGGGTGATTGTTGGGCAAGATTGCGCAGCATTGACTCTGAGAAGTTGGGGGACTATCAGCTGGAACTGCGCATTGCATAGTCTCGGCTACCAGTGAGGCCTACTTCTGACTAGAACTGCACATAGTGCAGCCCTGAGAGGCTGACTATGGACTGGAACTGTGCAATGCGTAGTTCAGTCTAGGTGGGTTGATGTCTGGAACTATGTGTTGCACAGTCCCAGTGGGAAGGACTAGGCACTATCTCCCAAGATTGCACAGAACATAACTGGGAGCATTTATGCGATTCTTAGAGGCATGCGTAGTGCATACTGGGAGAAGCAAGATCTAGGCTGAGGTGGCCCAAATCTGCCCAAGGGTGACCTGGAAATGAGAAGGACTAAATGAATGTCCAAAGATGGTGCAGATCCTAGTGAATAGACATGCATGCAATCCAAGCAAGTGCAAAAATCAATCAAATGGAAAAATAATGAAGCTCATGAAGAGAGTCACTGCAACGACGAATGTTAGTGCGGAAACAGGATCATGCATGTGACATTAAGGAGACACAATGTAAAAATTGAAACAACACTTCTACAAGTTAAAATACATTGAAATTCCAGTGTTCATTCAATAAAACAAGGAAAACAACACTCACACAAGCTAAGAAATCAAAAGCGACAAAAAAAGTGACAAAAGACATGAAAAGCAAAAATTGCCTGGAAAAGATGTGTCGACTATGCTGAAGGTTCCTAGATGCCTCGAGAATGCTAGAGCTCAAAGATAAAATGTGAAGAATGAGATTTGGGGTGTCCAATAAATATATTTGTTAGATTTAGGGTTTATGACATGCATGCCAAAAACCTATGAAAAAGCGACACTTGATGAGAAGTTTATAAAATCGACTTTGCATGTAACTCCCAGTGCTAAAAATAGATCCCTAAAATCTAGGGATGTTTATTCGCTTTTTTTCCTTTTTATTTTTCGTGAAAATATGCCATGCATGCAAGGAAGAATTGTGTTGTCCTGGAGGGAACCAAGCAACCTACCGATGCATGCAATGGACAACCATTGAAGGGAATATTTGTGTTGTTCCTAGGTTGAGTGGCTCTAGTTGTCTCTCAAGTTCTTCGCAATCTCCCGGAGAAAGGTTGGTTGTCTATTGGATCAGTGTAGTTTTGAGCCTTAGCTCACTGCTGAGTTGGTCTACGTAATTTTCCAGAGCAAGGTCGAGCTGCCTGCTCTGTGCAATTTCAGGGAGCAAGGTTGTTGGCCTGCTCTACGCAGTTTTCCAGAGCAAGGTTGGTTGCATGCTCTATGCAATTTTTGAGTGCAAGGTAGTTGTTGGGTTGTTTTGTGTAATTCCTGAGGGCAAGGCAAAATACCCTCTAGGATTGCACAGTTTCCCAGACAACACAAAAACCAGATGTGAACCAAGTTGATGGGTCAGCTTGTGGTTAGTCGAGAGAACAAGTGAACACAAGTTGTTAAGCAAAATATAAAATCAAATGAAACATAAGTACATGAGTAATACAAGATGGTTGCTAAGATTTTGAGGAGGGAGGCTCCAAAATGAAGCGAAGGAAAAATTTTGGAGGGTGGCTATAGTCGCTACAACATTGGCGACACACTGGTAGAACTCCATCTCTCTATATGGACCTTTCTTCGTGTAAAGTGAGTCTAACTCCTCTAGAAGTATTGATTGATTCTTTGATGGCCATGGCTTCAGCACTAAGCTTGAGTTAAAGATATATTCCTTGTGGTTTTCTTGATCAGTCAACACATGTACCTAGCCAAGTCAACCGAGTTTTTTCGATTGGGGATGAGGAGTATATTGATGCACATGTAATGTAAATGTCAAAGTCTTAGTTTCATCTCTGGTGTTGCTTCGCTGCTAGCAGACCTGGATAGTACCCCAGTGGAGTCACACATGGACACAAGCGTCACTCCGCTGCTAGTGAGCCTATTCAGTACCCCGACGGAGTTACTTGCATCAACTCTTTCAGCAAGAAGCCTTTCTCTTCTTTCACCTTATTAGTTTTTTCTTTTTTTAAATTTTTTCATTTTTAAAGAGCTGTGCATAGGCACTTATTTATTTCAAAGGCAAAAGAGGGATCCCGACTTATTGAGAGCATAATAGGTTATCCCTTCATATAAGTATGTTATATATACCTCTAACATACTTGTGAAGGTTCCCCCCTTCACCTTACTCTACTTGACTGAGCTAACAAGGGTTAAACCAAAAAACCAATTAGAGTAGGCAGTACTAGTTAAAATTGCAAGTGTGTGTTTTCACCAAGACTTGCTCTAAAAAGAACATATTTTCCATCAAGGTATCATTGACTGAAGAAAACAAGCTCTTCATAAAGAGAGAGGACAACAGATAACCAAGTGTTGATAGCTATACAAGTCCTCTTGTACTTCACCTTGCTTGTCTCGAGAGCCACACATAGTTTCATGCGAAACTAAACCTATGGGTGCATAAAAAGAAAACAAACAAACAAGCAAACAGAAGAAGTAAAAGAAATAAAACCAAGTAAGCAAGCAAGCAAGATATGGAAACAAGAAAGAAAAGCAAACATACAAACAAATAAAAACAAAAGAAAACACTACTCCTACTCCTAAACTAAATAGTGCATGGGCCCACTCACATAAAGTAATATTTCGAATGCAACCACCAGCACATTGGTTGACCCATGTTGGTGAAGGCTTGGTTAACAAGAAAGATAAAAACATGATGACCAACATGCTTCGAGTTTAAAAGCGTCCATAGAAAAGAAAAGAGTAAAAGCGCAAGATAAGCATTTTGTGAACATATCATGGTGATACAACACACTGTGCACAGATGATAAGCATGCAAACTCTTTTGACCATGATAGATGAGCAAGCATGAAAAAGGAAGACATCTTATGTTTCGCAAGAGTGCTCATTGTGTATAATTCCTCCAATGCATGAGCTACGAGATCGTGTGATTCAGGTGGAGGATGTCAAATGTGTGGATGAGATTGATCTTCGATGCAAACATGAGAGTGATGAGGAGCCTGGGATGTTTCAACAAATTTTTGATATGAAGTGGAATTGACCTCAAGACAGTGAGGACCTGACATAACCATCAGCTCAAGCTGAAGTGCCTCAACATCTTGCGGGGTTTCCACTTCATCAGTAGGTAGATCATCAAAGACTTGTGACTTTGAAAGATCAACAGTAAATGAATCAACATCTGATCGAATGAAGGAGTAAAGAGATCATGACAGCCACGATTATAAAATACGCTATGTTCATCGACATCTCATGATCTGAAGAATCATACAGAGGGGTTGATGAGAAATACGAATGTTCACCCTCTACATTTCTAGAAAGAAAAGATGATAGATTGGGAGGATTTGGAGAGAAAGATGTGTCCTCTCTGTAATCAAATGACAAACTAACATCCAGTGTGTTATGTGAATGATCGGAAGTAAAAACATCTAGGGACATATTCTCACAAGATAAATAAAAAATAGCAAAATCACAAAAGATGTCAAGAAATAGCGGATGAGGTGTGGATAGAAGGAGTTCATCCTTCGTCGTGGGTTCTTCTTCAGATTCCCACATATACTCATCATAAATGACAGTGCAGGTTGGTTTATCAGCATCAAATTTGTCGACAACTTGATCCTTGTGAACAAAAAGTGTTGAGTCTGGAACGGGAGAACACATCACAGTACAACCCAGAGGATCAAAGGAATGAGAGGGAAGAGGTTTATAAAATGCGAAATCGTGACAAACAACATGTCTCCAAGCCAAATATGCATAGATATCTATAGAAGGTGGAGTGGGAGGATATGACAGTTCAACAGATGTACGTGCACCTTCTCCCACCTTGCACTATGGAGCTAGGGTTGTTTGATGAGCAAGAGATGGAGGGTCACTTGTAACAACAACCTTTTCCGTTTGATATTTGGTAGCTCTAACACCAAGGTATGCTGGGAGGGACTCAAATGATTCCAAGATATGCAAATTTTTAGATATGTGAAGAAGATACTGAAATCTTTCATTGAGAAATTTCAAATCAATTTCATCTTCAGGAATTTGAAATGCAATATTACGAAAGCATTCGTGAAAATTCTCAATGGATTCATCAGGTTCTTTCTGTAATTTCATAATTTTTTTATTGAGTTCTCTATGATTGTATTGATAGAAAGCACACGCTAACTTACTGATTAATTGATCAAAAGAGTGAATAGATATTGCAGGCAATGGGACACACCATTGTAGTGTGTGCCCTTGAAACTTGAATGCGAATAGCAAGTAGGCAATGTGATCCTCATGGATTTCATTTACTTCACAAAAACCCATGAAGGAAACACCATGAATAAGCAAATTTGATCCACCTTCACCATCATACAAGTTACGTGACAAGTCATTGAAGACATCCTACGACACTTCAAAATCATGTCCAAGAGAAAAACATGTCAGAGGCTGAATTGTAATGTTAGTCATGAAAGATGTGTGGAGATTCAAAACAGACTTTGAGGACTTAGCTTATCATCTGGCCCTCCTTCTAGTGCCAAAAATGTTGACAGTGTTGGACCCACCAAAATATCAAGGGATATCCCTGGTAAGAAGTTCCAACTAGACCTTAAATCATTTGGAGTAGGATTCCCAACAGTGGGTAGTAAAGTTGTGCCTTGACTGTGATAGCACATAGAGGTAAGTGTGATATCTTTTTCGGAAGAAAGTGTGTGACCTTGCAACAAGTCAAGTGACATGCATGGGGGTTCCAACACATGGAGGGGGAAAATGAAGTGTGTCCATTACAAGAATCTAATAGTACATAGCCTGAAAGGAACACATAAGCTAGATGAAATCACAAGTTGGAAAGTAGAAGAGTCGACAATCCAAAGTGACGGGTTAAACCAACAACACGACTTCAACAAGACTCATACAATTGTATACAAAATAGTTCATACACAAATGCATAAGTTAAACAACATACATTGCTAAAGTAACTAGAATAGTCGAACTACAATAACATATGCATGAAGACATACTAGATTTGTTATATTATATAAAGTGAAAGTTCCATCCATACATACACCATTAACAAACACTAGCCCCAATAGTGGAACAGTACAGTCAACACCACCTTCTCCTCCAAAGAGATATACTCGCTCTATGTTGTGGAGAAGTCGAGGCTCGTCACAATACTCTCTAAGCCTTCTCTAAGCAATGCCTAGCCAAATTCATCTTTTATGAGTTATGAGGTTCTATTCATAACAAAGGGTGGGTTGACCCTTGACTTTCCCCTTTGTGACTCTTAGAATACCCTCATGACTCTTCAAATTCATTGCATATAACTCTTTACTTTACATATGAATATTTTCATTCCACTAATGACACTTGGAATTTAACTTTACATCATGTTTACAATAATAATTATACATTTTCCACATATACCCATGTGGGAAAAAAATAGGCTTGAGTCATCCAGATAAGACAACACTAAGACTCAAACGGTTGTGGAAACACCAACTCGTAAACGTCCTCTCTGTGATATTCGGTGACGAACTGATGCCAATCTTGGTAGTGCGCAATGGTGCCTATGTACATTTTGATGATGTCTTTCTGGAAATGAAATCTTGCCTCCATTGCTTCTAGGTATACTAATCTAGAACCTTTGTCCAACTCGTCCTTTAACATGTGCAACTTAGTCTTGAGCATGGCCGGACCAAGACATATCTCTACATGTTCTTTGTGTTGATCTGTGAATCTGTATTGGTGGCCATGTGAATAAACTAACCAAAGTACATTTTGAGCCCCAGTCAGACTTGGTTCTTCTCTTTGGCTTCAGTGAGTGTTCTAATTTGCAGGGTGTTGTATTTTCTCACCACGACCTTCAAATTCCTGAACAACTGTGTGTATGAAGCCTCAACATTGGTGATGAGTAGCGGGAGTTCCTCATAGTTCGAGATCAGACTCCGGATGCATGCTTTGTCCAAATCTACCTACAACGTCATCATATTGTGCAAGTGAAGCAGGGTTCCCTTGTACCTCATTTTCCATGTATGTACATGATCAACAACAACATGTATTTATGTGAGTGTGTGTGATATCTTGATGCAGCATTTTTGATGACCATGTAGATGGTCAACTTTCTTGTGCATGGTGATGAAACTGTCATATATTTTCTGCATGAATGTCTCAAGAGCTGAAACTTCAACAAATATTGCTTGCTTCATCTCTTCTCTGGAGGATCTTGTTGATTGTTCCTCTCTCTGCCTTGCTGCTTGCAATTCCTTAGCCATGCACTCATTTTCTGCTATCAAGAAATTCACACTTGAGCTCGTGGCTTCAGCATAAGCCTTTGTAGCATCGACTAAGGCAGTTGGATGTCTTCGCACATCTCACATGATCACCTGTTCTTCAAAGTACGCAGGTGATGCATGCTCATCCGGGATGTGGGTTGTACATGCCTACACAACTCTATGTTGTGAGTCATCGAAGGTTGTGTTGTACACATATTTCCTTGGATCATCCTCAAGGAGAACAGTCTCTCCTTGTTCACTTGGTACTTTATCTGTTTCTGGAGCTGGTGAAGCCTATGGGCTTACCTCAATTTCTTTTGGTATGAGGTCAGTGTCCTGATCCTATTCCAATTGTACCATCTACTATCAATTCATCCTGCTATGCAATTTCTTGTTCATGTGGCTGCTCACCCTCTTCATCATCTGTTGCTGGTGGATTTTATTCTTCAACCTATATCGACACAGTTTGCATTGTCTAAGTGCCTTGCACTTATGTTCTTTTTCTTGTCCCTGCTACTCTTATTTCTCTCTTTTGTGCAACTCTTGTTCTTCTTTGAGCTTATGCTCTACTTCTTGCAACTTCCTCTCCATCTCTTCTAGTATTTGTTTATCTCTTCTTTACTGTGCTCCTCTCATGTTGCGTTGTTGCCTCTTTACTTCTATCTCTAAATATACTTTCTCAACAAGTGGATCTTCCTTAAACTTGTAGCTTTTCTCTACCTATGCGCTTTCAGCAATATTCCTCTTGCCTTTTTCTTGTGTAGGTTTCCTTCTTGCTACTATTGTTGGTGTCACTCCATGTGGTGTTGTTGCCTTGAGTTTTGCTAGCCACTCTACTACCATGCTAACCATTTCATTGAGCCTAGAGGAGTTAGAGCAATATCTCCAAGGGTCTTCCTTTGGCCAATGACACGCCTCATGGGTCCAAGGATAGTACACCCTTATATAGTGGTCCCTGCATAATCCATGTGGATCATATGGATTGAAACTCTTGGTGCTGAACTTAAACTTATTGAAGTCCTTGACCTCAACATCCACTTCTTTCAAACTCCAAATCACATACAACCTAATTCGCAAAGGAAGCATAGACCATGGTGCCTTCTTCATCCTGTGTAGTCTAGCTAATAACCAGGTTGAGATGTGGTATGAGACCTCCTGCATGACCATCTTGTCAGTGGAAAAATTCGACAACAAATGTGGAGCCTTCTCTGCGTTGTACATCCTGATGAAGGTGCCATCGGGTGAGGCATACCAATCTTCAATGTTCAGCAACAACTCTATTCCTGTTTGGGACATACAAAGTGAATCACTTTCAAAGATCATCATGTAAAAAGGGGCAAAGAAGTGATCATATAGGCTAGCCATGATTCCTCAATAGTTGTATGCTGAGAGAAACTTTAAATATATGTTCACAACATTCTCTGAAGGTGTGCATGCCCAATCCATACCAGGAAATTGTTGATAGGCAGAGGTTGCATCGAGAAGGTAGGTGGACATGAAGAATCTTGCTTGCTGATTCTTGGGCAAACTCTGGGCATTTGATACATCCACTTTCAGCTGAAGAGCCAACATGTCGGACTAGTTGAAAATCTCCCCTTCACTAGCTAGCTGATCTAATAAAACCACCCAACTTTGCAGGAAGGTCTTCATACTCTCTTAGCCATACATGCGACATGCGAAGATGAACAAGAGTTGCTAAGTCTTCCTGAGTGTATTTTTCTTGTATATCTAGTTGGCTGTTGTCTTGAACTTTGATGGCTCCCTTACCCAATTCTTAAATATGTCTCTTATGTTTGTGTTGTTGTTGGGAGTGTATAACGGTGCATCCATCTTGTTCATTGGCTACGACAAATGATACATTTGTTGATAATCTTCCACCTTGAAGGTAGCAAGCTCTAATCCAATGACACTGCTCAGTATCATCATTTCACGATAAGTGTGTGAGACCATCCAATGGATCATGTCTGTGCATGGGAAGGTTGGATACCTACATGCAACCTTGTACAACCCTGACTTATGAATGTCGACATAGACATGACGGTCCTCTAGATTCTCCTCAAAATTTTCTTCGAATATAGTGTTGATGTGTTTCCATGTGATCTTGATGTCTTTCTCAATCAACAGATGTGTGTCTGCATAAACAGACAAGCTCATAGACACATGTTGAACCACATCTCTAGTGCTACTTTCAACTGTGTCTTTTGATCTAGCTCTCTTGGAGGCCATGTTTCCTATACTACTGAGAAGCTGCTCAATATCTATTGTACCTGGAGATGGAGAAGACACTCACGGAAAGCCAATGTCAAATGAAAAACATAAAGTAACTCGAGAGTCAATGATGCAGCAAACTGGGTGACTGTTGGGCAAGATTGCACATCATTGACTTTGAGAGGCTGGATGATTGTCAGCTAGAACTACACATTGTCCAGTCCCAACTGCTAGTGAGGCCTACTAACTGCACAGAGCACAGTCCAAAGAAGTTGATTGTGGACTGGATCTGTGTAATATGCATTTCAGCCTAGGTGGGTCACTTGTTGGAACTACACATTACACAACCCCAATGGGTAGGACTGAGCACTATCTCCTAGGATTACATATAGCACAATTGGGAGCCAATGTCAAGCAGCTTCTACACAATTCCTGGAGGCAAGGCAGAGCCTTGACTTCTGGGAATATGCAGTGCATGTGGGGAAAAGCAAGAATTGGGTTGAGGCAACCCTAATTTTCCCAAGGGCAACTTGAATATGAGAAGGACTGAATGAGTTTGTAAATATGGTGCAAATCTGAGTGAATAGATATGCATGCAATCCAAGCAAGTGTAGAAATCAGTCAAACGGAAAAACAACAAAGCTCATGAAGAAATTCATGCAACGGAAACTGTTAGTGCGGAAATAGGGTCATGCATGCGACACTAAGGAAATGCAATGCAAAACTTGAAACAACACTTATAAAAGTTAAAATGCATTGAAAAACTAGCTTTCATTCAATAAAAAAAGGACAACAAAATTCACACAAGTGAAGAAATCAAAAGCAACGGAAAAAGCGATAAAAGACATGAAAATAAAATCTTACCCAGAAAAGTTATGCCAACTGTGCCAAAGGTTCCTCGATGACTCAGGAATGCTAGAGCTCCAAGATCTAATGTGAAGAATGAGCTCTCAGAATCCATTAAATATATTTTTAGATTTAGGGTTTATGATGCACATGCCACAAATATAGGAAAAAGCGACAGTTGGTGGGAATTTTCTAAAATCGATTTTGCATGTAAGTACCAGTGCTAAAAATAGATCCTTAAAATATAGGGATGCTTTTTTGCTTTTTTGCCTTTTTATTTTTTGAGAAAATATTTCTTGCATGCAAGGAAGAATTGTGTTGTTCTATAGGGAACCAGACAACCTACCGGCACATGCAACAGACAGGCACTAAAGGGAAGCTTCTGCATTGTTCATGGGCTGAGTGGCTCCAGCTGTCTTTCAAGTTCTGCGCAATTTTCTGGAGAAAGGTCGCCTACCTACTAGGTCAGCACAGTTTTGAGCCTCAGCTTAGTGTCAAATTGTTCTACATAATTTTCCAAAGAAAGGTTGGGCTGTCTTCTCTGCATAATTTCTAGGAGCAATGTTTCTAGCCTACTCTGCGTAGTTTTCTAGAGCAATGTTGGTTGCCTACTCTGTGCAATTTCTGAGTGCAAGATAATTGTTGGGTTGTTCTACGCGATTCCTAAGGGCAATGTAGACTACCCTCTAGGATTGTGCAGTTTCTGAGACAACACAAATACCAGATGTGAACAAGTTGTTGGGTCAACTTATGGTTAGTCGAGACAAAAAGTGTAGAAATTCTGACTGTAGATTAACCTGATAATGCAATATAACTAAAGAAAAATAATTTAATCTACTTCTACAATAAATTTTGTGGAAGCTTAAAATATTTGAGCAAGATCAAGTTGAACACATATAACCAGAAGAAGAATCAATGCACATGAAACATAGAAGAATACTCAGGGGAAAGCCTCAGCTAAAAACCCCACTATCTGTATTATCATAAAAGTTGGAAATATCTTAGAATTACACAAAGCTTTAGCTCTCACAGCTAGCCAGCTCTCAGTACAATCCTCATGGATGCTCACAGGCAAACAAGGCTTCTCACAAACCTTCTCCTCTGCCCTCCAAGCCTCCTATTTCCTTGCGTTGTTTCTCCTAGGTGATCCTATTGTTACCAAGTGTAACATTGATCACTCACACTGATCTCACACCCTGTAAAACTATGAAATCCTCAAGGAACCTTGTTCCTTCTGCATGGATGAGTTTCGTTTATAGGAAAACTCATGCAACTGATAGTAACCTATCCTTGACATTTAGCTCAACTAGGTCTTTCTATGAATAGACATGCATGAGTTTCTGATGAGAGAATCTTTAGTTATCTGGAGTACACTAGTTGGATGCATGCATGCATTAACTGACTAAACTCTCAATTAGTTCCTCAAATAGTTTGGAACTAATTTAGCTGGACTTAACTTAGTGAGCTGAGCTAACTAATTACAACTCAAATACAACTCAATCTTATCTCCTTAATTTAAGGGATAACTGTTGTATGACTTCACAAAGGCTTCTAACTTGAATTTATCCAACTAATTAATCCATAATGAATTAATTAATTAATTTCCAAGTAGCTGGTGAGACTAAATTCGAATTTTAATTCACAATTTTAATTTAAGGAAAAATTAAAATTGGAATATATTGGATTCTATTTTTATCATTTCTTGTTGCTATTTTTAACACTCCCTCTCAGCAAGAAAGGAATTCAACTCGATCATGATCCTGAACCTTTGGAATGTTCTGCATGCAACACTTCTCTCTAGTTTTGTTTCTCTAGCAACTCTAAAAACAAAAAAAAACATCCAACTTGAATCAGAATGATGCCTTTGTCATCAAAGTCTCTGACTACTATTGTCTTTGTCGACTGAAAAATATGTGCTTCTGCTGACTCAGCCTTTCTGCATTGTTGTCAATTCTTCTCTGTGCTCTTCAATATCCGAGTGCTCTAGCCTTTGTCACTTTGATCTTTGACTGCATCAATCCCACTGATTCCTCCCGCTGCTATGTACTTTGAGCTCCCGTAGCAAGGTATGATCCATGAGATAAAAACTCTCAATGGACCCTGCCCAGTTTCAGCCTTCTTTGGACTATCACTTCACATCGCCCCACCTCACACCTGGAGTTATGGCTGCATGTGATCCATCTGTCCACTTCTCCAATTGTGGCTCCTCCACAATTGTATGAGACTTATTTTGGGGCTACACATTGAGAGGTAATTTACTCTCCCTCTTAACCACCAAGTCTCTAACATTTTCCTTGCTCCTCAAGGCTTTGCATGCATCTTGAACCTCAAGAGCATACAGGTTCTTAACTTGTGAATTGATCTGTTTCACCTGTCTCGTGGTAATGTGTCTAAGGAAAACCTTTCCCTTAATAAAAACAACATCTTAGCCTTTGTCCTCCAAAATCGTAATTGACACCAAATTCTTCTTCAATCTAGGCACATACTTCACATCTATCAAGGTGATATGAGCTCCATGATCCCTCTGAAAAGCAACTATGCCCACTCCTGAAAGACTATACCTTTTGATCATCACCCATCTCTATGCGCATCTTGAGGCCTTTCTCCTCCAAGGTACTAAATAAACTTTTATCGTCGGTCATGTAGAATGAGGCTCCACTGTCAAGAAACTAACCACAACCCATCATCGATGACACCATCCATGCGATGAGGGTGAAATCCATTTCGAACTGAGAAGCTAATGCCTCACCTTCTGATCCTTCTGAGGATCCCTTCTTGGACTTCTTCGATGGTAAATTAGTCACATAATGGCCCATCTCATGAAAATTAAAGCATCTCACTTTAGACTTGTCAACCTTCTTCCCTCCCAAATAAGAATTTGATTTGGAATGAGCATCCTTCTCCTTACCTTTCCTTACCTTACTTGCTAAGGCCAGATTTTCTTCATCATTCTTGGATGAAGAACGATCTCGTTTGCTCCTCCTAATCTCCTCTTGCATGAGATCCAACCACAGTCGTTCCCAATCTGGCAGTTTCTCCCTTCCATTCACAGAGTCCTAGTAGGTATTCCAAATGTTTGGAAGGCCAAGGAGAGCGAGCCTCACCATATCATCATCAACAGTAGTTATTCCCACATTGCTAAGCTTATCTCTAAAAGTGGTGAGTTTGTTCAAATATATGGAAATAGTATCGCAGTTCTCCATCTTTATTTTTCGAAGCTTATCCTTGAGCACCAATTTCCTCTGGTTGCTACTATTCTAGTAGAGGTCCTTCAATGTCTTCCACATTGAATATGGAGTATCCTTCCCATGGAGACTCAAGATAATATGGTCTCAAACTCCCTCAAGGATGATCTGTCTCGCCCTTGCCACACACTTCTTCCATTCATCCAACTCTTGTGCCTGTCTTTGGGATTTCCTTATCAATGAAATCCTTCAAGTCGTTGTCTTCTAATACATCCTCCATGCGATATTTCCATGCTATCTAATTCAAGTTGCCTTCCAAGGCATACTCAAGTCTCAATCCATAGAATGCCTTTGACCAACCTTGAAGTATGAGATGAATTCGATTTGTACCTGCAACCCTGAACTTCAAACTTTCAATTCTTTTCTCAATATACTATTCACAGCTCTGATAACCTTTGCTTTGATACCATGTAGAAATTATGACTCTAGATTAACCTGATAATGGAATATAACTAAAGAAAAATACTTTAATCTACTTCTACAATCACTTTTTCATAAGCTTAAAATATTTGAGAAAGATCAAGCTAAACACATATAACCAGAAGAAGAATCAAGGCACATGAAACACAGAAGAATACTCAGGGGAAAGTCTCAACTAAAAACCCCACTATCTGTATTATCATACAAGGTGTAAATATCTCAAAATTACACAAAGCTTTAGCTCTCACAGCTAGCCAACCCTCAATACAATCCTCCTGGATGCTCATAGGAAAACAAGGCTTCTCACAAACCTTCTCCTCTGCCCTCCAAGCCTCCTATTTCCTTGCATTGTTTCTCCTGGGTGATCCTACTGTTACCAAGTGTAACACTAATCACTCACACTGATCTCACACCCTGTAAAACTGCGCAATCCTCAAGGAACCTTGTTCCTTTTGCATGGATCAGTTTCCTTTATAGGAAAACTCATGCAACTGATAGTAAGTTGTCCTTGACATTTAGCTCAACTGGGTCTTTCTCTGAATAGACATGCATGAGTTTCTGATGAGAGAATCTTCAGTTATCTGGAGTACACTAGTTAGATGCATGCATGCATTAACTGACTGAACTCTCAATTAGTTCCTCAAACAATTTGGAACTAATTTCTCTGGACTTAACTCAATAAATTGAGCTAAATAATTACAACTCAAATACAACTCAATCTCATCTCCTTAATTAAGGGATAATCTCCTTAATTTAAGGGATAACTATTGCATGACTTCACAAAGACTTCTAACTTGAATTTATCCAACTAATTAATCGATAATGAATTAATTAATTAATTTCCAAGCAGCTGTTGAGACTAAATTCGAATTTTAATTCACAATTTTAATTCAAGGAAAAATTAACATTGGAATATATTGGATTCTATTTTTATCATTTCTTGTTTCTATTTTAACAAAAAGTAAGTGAACACAAGTTGTTAAGCGAAAGATAAAATCAAATTAAACACAAGTACCTAAGTAGTACAATATGGCTGCTAAGATTTTGAGGAGGGAGGCTCCAAAACAAAGAAAAGGAAAATTTTTGGAGGGTGGTGGTAGCCACTACAATATATACATAAAGAATTATTTATACAAGCCTTAATAAGATTAAAACCTTAGTTTGGAAAATTAACAGTTTTATGTAACAAAAGAAAAACAAAAATAAATTGCATGGTTATCATCATGTGCTTGTATGTGCAATAAATACCTATGTATAGATGATATGAATCAGCCAAAAGAAAAAGAATATCAAGACATACCCTAAGGGCTAAGGTTTATAATTAGAGAACCCTAAATTTTAACAATGGTGAAATAGGATTAATAAAAAGATAGATTATTTGGAAAGTCTAGGGTTAATAAACATATAGATGTCATGGTAAGCCTAGGGTTATAGTAAAACCCTAGCCAGAGAGAATAGATTAATACGAACGAAAAAGGGAAGAAAAATACTTGTTTATATTAAATATACCTGAAAATAATTGAGTTGTTCTGGAAAGAACTAAGAACGCAAAACTCTAGAACTTGTCAAGTTGATAAGGATGGCAACCAAATAATCCTAAAAAACACTTACAGAGAAACCTTGGAGTTAAAAAAACCTTGAATGTACCTTCAAAAATAGAGGCAAATAGAATGAATGCATTTGGAAGTAAATCCATTATAGAGCATATAAATAACACTGAACCGATAAAAATCATTGGTACGAGACCAAAGTTGTCTTTGGAGAAATGAACTACTACCAAATAAAATATAAAACTGGATGAAATCAAGTACCCATATGATGAAATTCCCTCAAACATAAGATATATAAAAATGCATCCAAATAATGTAATAGGGTTTAAATTTATTAACTATGAATTTCACATTAAACTGACAAAAATATTTTGAGGGTAAACCCCAATTTTTAATCTAGATAAATGAAACTTTAAAACATTTTGGATAAGTTTACAACTATGTCAAAGCTAAAGAAACCCTTGCAAGAATAATTTGAAAAATGTTGTAGCTGAGGGAATAGTCCATATCTTAAATAAACTAGTTACCCTAATTACCTATGAAACATATGAAATACTCAAATAACTTGTTTGGAAAGAGAAAAGCCAAAAGAAATATTAGTCAGATGGGGGAGGTCAACTGAGCAGCAAGGAGAATGAGACTCTCCTAGCTGGGTAGACACCTTGACAAGTCTCAAGGTTAAGCTAAGAAGTTACAAAGCCAACAATGAAAGCCTAGTCAAAGCACAAGAAAGGCAAGTATAAGTAAATGTTGCTACCTTGCAGAGCCTTTTAGAACAATAGAGGCAAGGGAAATATGGACTAGGATTCAATCCTAGAAATAGACAAAGACACTCGAAAGCAAAGGAAGAGACAAATGGATCACATGGAAGTTTATCTGGGAAGAAACACATATTGGAAAGTGATGATACAATAAGAGGAGTTAATCTAGTGAGCACCCTCGCGAGGGGAGATAATACACATAGACAACATTCTGATTACCCTCCTAGGAGTGATTTTATCGTCAGAATAGGAAGGAGGCAGATTACATGCTGGAAGAATTCAAGAAGGAAAAATCCACTACTTTTTATGGAGAAATGAGGAAATTAGAAGATGATAACTATTGTTTGTTGGGAATGAGGAAGTTCTACAAAATTCACAATTATTTTGAAAACATGAAGGTGACAGTGGCCACATTCAGGTTAAAAGGAAAAGCTGATATATGGTGGGAAGACATGAAAATTTTGAAAAATATACAAGAAAAATATCTAACTTGGTGTGCATTTAAGGAGATGTTTCTTAAAAAGTACATGTTTGAGAGATACTTTGAGAAAAAAAGCAAAGGGATTTTATGAGCTCGGGATGGGAAACATGTCAAATGATGAAAACACCACCAAATTTCTAGAGTTGTTGCGACATGTACCCTACCTGAAGGACAACAAAGAAAAATTCTGAAGGTTTATCAGTGGGCTACCCTAGTCTTTCAAGGGTTGCATAGAATTTGATGAGCCTCGGACATTAGAAGATGCCATTAGAAAATTGAAGCATTTCTATGAGTAGTCGAGGCACAGGCAATAATTTAAGGGTGGTTGGAGTCCAGAAAGTAACATGAAGAATAAAGAAAGATGGCATAAGAAAGGAAGTAAAATGAAAACCATAGGTAAAAAGGAAGGTACAACCTTAGCCAGTATAGGCCGACATCAACCAAAGTTCAAAATGGCTAAAAATGGCATGTGCATCAACGTATAAGAGGACAGAATATAACAGATGATAAGAAACCATTCCAATGTTGGAATTGTGGATGAAATCACCATCAAATAGATTTCCCACAATGGAAGGACTCAAGGCCAGAAATCCAAAACATACAAGAAGCTCACATTATGGGGGATGTAACCCAAAGTATACCCAGGATATATGTCGTCGTGGACAATAGCAAGGCTAACCATCAAGCCTCCATCATTGAAATAGAAGGTAACATTTGTAATAAAATTGTATCTATTCTAATTGACCCTGGATCCAATTACAATTTTATTATCCCTGAGCTTGTAGATCATAGCCAGATAGCCACAGAAACCTATGTAGAATCGTGGCTAGTGTAACTAGCCATAGGGACAAAAGGAAGAGTAAGAAATGGTTAAAATATTGTACATTTGAACTAAATGGCATGACAACCATAACAAACCTTAATCTACATCCTTTAGGTGCATATAATATCCTACTGGGTATGGATTGGTTGTACACCCATCGTACAAAAGTAGATTGATACAAGAAGGCTATTGAATGCCTAGCTGAGGTTGGGGAAGTAATAATGCTACAAGGAAAAATAAAACCTACATCAGTGAGAATGATCACAACTATGCAAGTTAATCATGGCCATAGAAAAGGGTGTACCCTATTTTTCATACACATTTCTAGTAATGCAGAAGCTAACAATAGTATAGGGAAAGAAGACATTGAGGTCCTTGATAAGTATTTTGTTCTACATTAGTACCATGATGTATTTCCTCCACAGATCCCTAGTTTTACCCCTCATATAAACATAGACTTTTCTATTGATTTGATGTCGAGAGAAGCACCAACATCTAAGGCACCCTATAGGATGATTACTCCTGAGTTGGTAGAATTGAAATTACAATTAAAGAAGATGCTTGATAAGGGATACATAAGACAAAGTGTGTCTCCATGGGGAGAACCAATATTATTTGTAAAGAAAAAATATGGTAGGCTCAAATTATGCATTGATTACAAGAAATTGAATAAGGTGACCATCAAAAACAAATACACTTACAAGAAATTGAATAAGGTGACCATCAAAAACAAATACACTTTGTCATAGATTGATGATTTATTATATCAATTGAGAGGGGCGATAGTCTTATCTAAAATTGATCTCAGATCGCGATATCATCAAGTGTGTATCAAAGAGGAATATATCCATAAGATAATTTTCAAACAAGGTATGGTAATTGTGAGTTTGTGGTGGTGCCCTTTGGAATTACAAATTCCCTTGTAACTTTCATGTGCCTAAATAACAATGTGTTGCGTCCTTATCTAGATAAATTTGTAGTTTTCTTTGTTTCTGACATATTGGTATATTCAAGAACCAAGGAGGATCATGAATAACACTTAGAAACAATACAAGAGCTTCCAAGGGAACATAAGCTTTATGCAAATTTGAGAAACTGTGATTCTTTCAAATCCTAAATCCATTATTTTGAACACATAGTCTTCAAGGATTGAATAACAGTAGATCCAGAAAAGATCAAAGGCATAATAAAGTGGCCATCACCAAATAATGTAAAAAATGTAAGATCATTGATGGGATTAATTGATTACTATAAGCGGTTTATTAAAAATTTCTAGAAGACAGGCCATCCAATGACCGCCTTATAGAAAAAGGGGAGGAAGTTTGAATGTGCAATAAGTTTTGATCAGTTGAAACAATTGATAGCTAATGGACCAGTGTTAAAGATTGCCAACCCAAACAAGTGCTTCGTAGTTTTCACTGATGCCTACAAACAAGGGCTTGGTGGAGTCTTAATGTAGGAAGGAAAAGCGGTTTTCTATGAGTCATGAAACTTGAATGAACTTGAGATAAATTATGTGACCAATGATCTGGAGCTAGCTTCCATTATCCCTGCATTAAAAATGTGGAGGTGTTACCTCCTTAGCATAAGATTTATGTTAATTACTAATAATGGAGGGTTGAAATACTTGTTTGATTAGCCCAAATTGAATTTGAGACAAGCTAGGTGGATGGCAACACTTAGCGAATTTGACCTTGAGATCAAATATATAAAGGGCAAGGAAAATAGGGTTGCCATTGCACTTAGGAAAAAGTGAAAATAAACCACCTAATAGCCATTAGATCTAATGGAAATAATATTGGAAAATTAATTGAAGATGCAGAACAATATGACAAATAATATCAACAGATAAAGGAAGAGTTACAACAAGCGGGCAAGGGAGAAAAGAGTGAGGAATATAACCTCACAAAAGAGGGCTTGATAAAATTCAAAAATAGGGTATGTTTTCCACGTACAATGAATTAAAGAAGCTCGTACTTAAGGAGTTCCATGCCAAACCATATTTTGTTCACATAGGATATCAAAAGAGCCTCAAAACCATAAAAAAATAAATAAATAAAAAATTCCTACTGCCTTAATATGAAGAAATATGTAGCAAAATTTATCGTGAAATAAATGGAATGCCAGCAGATAAAGGCCAAATGAAAACACCGATAGGATTATTACATGTTATTTCCATTTTGGAATGGAAATGGGAAGTGATATCCATGGATTTTTTTACGATGTAACCATGGTGGTAATTGACAAATTGAGAAAGGTGGCACACTTTGTAGCAGTCAAATCCACCAATTCAACCAGTGAAATAGCTAAAATATTCATCCTGAAAATTGTGGGATTGCATGGGGTTCCCAAGAAAATAATCTTTGATAAAGATGCTAATTTCACCTCAATGTTTTCAAAGGAACAATTTGCAGGCTTAGGGATAGAATTGGCCTTCAACACAACTTATCATCCACAAATGGATGGACAAATAGAAAGAAAAAACAATATCTTTGAGGATATGTTGAGGATGTATGTGATGCATCAACCAAAGAGATGGGAAGAGTAACTCCCACTTATATATTTCACATACACTAATGGGTTCTAGAAATCTCTAAATATGAGCCCCTTCGAGGAACTATACAAGAGGTGTTGTAACACTCCTATTAGTTGGAGCAACCTAGTAAATAGGGTCTTCATTGGACCTAAAATGTTGAGGGAAATGGAACTAGGAATGTAGGCCATTAAGAAAAATTTGAAGGCAACGAAAGACCAGAAAAAGTATTATTCAGATCAACATAGAGTTCATAAGGAGTTCCAAGTTGTGTAACAAGTATATCTGTGCATTATACCTAAGAAGAGCTCCCTAAAGATTGGGTCATATGTCAAGTTGGCACCATGATTTTGTGGACCTTTTGAAGTACTGGAAAGGATTCGACCAATGGCTTATAGATTGGCCATACCTCCTTCAGTAAAATTCATGATGTTTTCCATATGTCCTTGCTTAAGAGATATTTGTGATATCCTAATCATGTCAATGATTGGATTGTTCTACAATTGGAACTAGAGGGAGAATTCTAGCCACTGCTAGTATGCATCCTAGAGCAAAGGAAGCTCACGCTCTGGAACTGAGCAATAGAGTAGGTTAAAGTACAATGGAAACACTTTGGACTTGAGGAGAACACATGGGAAACGATTGATCAAATACAGGGATATTATCCATCTTTGTTTATTAGATAAAGAAAATACGAAAAGCACTATAAATAGTGTACAAATCTATACGCTCCATGGACATTATGCCTAATTGATTGCATGTTTTTTTTTTTTTATTGTGTATGGTCATAGAACACTGAGGACAATTTTCCCCTTAAGGGGGAGGGGTTGTAATGACCCTAGCCATCTTGCATAGTGTTTAGATATTGTGTTAATAGTCATGGTCATGGTATACTCATGTATATAATGTAAATGTTGTCCTGGTCACCTTACATTTGTAGGGTCATTATAAATACTTTCTTAGTTATTTGTGTATACATGTTGAACATAATTATAATATATATTATATTTATATATTATATATATATATATAATATTATAATTTTTTTTACATGGTCCCTTAACAATGTGTATGAGGTTTGCTATATCTCTATATCTTGTATGTTGTAGTCTATATATTGCTAATTGTGGCAGAGTTTTTTTTTTTTTTTAATTGTGTTGGTCACCATAGGGTCATTGTGGATATTGTTAGTTTTTTGATTGCGATGTTGGTCTGTAATGATTTTAAGTCATGCATTGCATATGTGTAACGATATTATGATTAATGTTGTATATGTCTATTGTTAATACTTAATATATTATGTATTGTATAGTGTTTGTGTTGGTCATGTTATTATTTGATTATCTGTCATATAATTAATATTTTTCTATTATATTTGTGTGTGTGTGTTTGACCTGTTGATTATTTCTATTATTTTTCTATGTGTCTTCTTATCTTGTAATATATTGTATATCATTTAATCTATATATTCTATATATTATATATATATATTATATATATTATTTATACTATATAGATCAGATATAGATATAAGATAATAGATAGTATACGTGTATGTTTGAAAATAATGTAAATATATATAGGCATGTATATGGCTTTTGTAAACCTTATATGGATATTTTAAATTTCAAGAAAATATACATATTTGGCTATTGTGACCTTTATGCAAAACATTTCAAAAGAAGAACACACACATATACGTATGAGAGTATTGGCACATGATTGAGGATATTTTTTTCCCTACTCTATTAGTTCTAGAACCAATCATGGGGAGAAGATAGATGGCAGGCGGGGAAGGAGAAAGAAGGCCAAATGGAACAATATTGATTGGTCTACAAGGTTGATCAGAAATGAATAGGCAAGGAGGGACAGGTGCGACATATATGTTGGTCCAGAGAGGCTAGCCTTCTAACTAACCAGATGCGGCATTTGGGCAGTAGAAAAAGAGAGGAAGTCGAGCTAGGAGGGCACGGAGAAGAAGTAAGAAAAGAATAGTGGAGAAAGCAAGACAAAGGGGGAAAAAATCAGTGGAAAGAGAGGCATTTGAAGAACAAATCCAATGGCATTTGCTACAGGGGAGGGAAAACAGATGAACCTCATAATCATGGGATCTACACCACAAGAACAATACAGTAAACTTGCATAATATCAAAGGTTGCAGAATCAGAGGTGATTCAATGTAACCCTACTGAACCTTACCCTTAATGTTTATCACATTAGACTCTCATTTTTTTTGCATCCAATTAGAATTTAGGTTCAAGGGTGCAGTCCAACAAGAAATGTGCTTTTTGGAATCATAATTAATTGACATAAATGATTGTGAATAACAAAATTTAATCCATGACTGTGATTTTTTCTTATCACTTATATAAATTTATGTAAAATGGGTTATGGGCATTCATATCCTCTGTATGCGGAGTGAAATTTTAGTAATATTATTGATTTGATTATCCCTACCCTTCAATGGGAAAGAACCTTGTAGCCATGACCTCTCTATAGACAGAATGGTTAGAGATATATTGTAGCATGGCCTTACTTTTCAAAGGGAAAAAACTTTTCATCCATGTCTATTGGCTTAGTTAGTTTCGAGTGGGTTGTGCGTGAGAACACCTGGGTTAACTTTTATTTCTCATACCATTGTACAATAAATTGGGATCCCTTGTTTTCTATTAACTAGAGCTACTGCTTAGACGTTTGGGATCCTTAGGTTGACTAAGGGTGGAGGTCGTTGATGAGCACAGTATTTCACCAAGGATGTTGCAACTCCCAAGGGCTTCTCAACTTAAATTATCAACTCGAGGTTAGTGCAAACTTAGAGGTGATAGTGATATATGCACAACAGGTTAGGTTCTACTCATGTCACCCTCAATCATGAGATCAAAGCAAGGTGTTCAAATGTCATTCATTCAATGTAAATGTTGATTGAAAATGCATGAAAGGAAAAGGCTAGCCTAGTTGCAGAAGTAAACCATGTTACTTTATTTGTGTACTTAATCAAATTAACAGCCTACTTTCATGAATCATTTATCTATTTGAACTCACTTGAAAATGAGAAATTCAATCGTCAACACAATTATGGAAAAAAATGTTAATTCTAATTCTATTTGTTGTCTTATGTTAGCAGTGAGGAGAGGATGGGGTTGGAGTGGTCTTAGAGTCTTCCCTAGTCATGAAATTAAGGATTGTGGGCCATTATTCAACTTTAATATCCAAGAGTTAGAATCTGGAGAAAATCTGGTTGAATAAAACAATGTTACAGGTCTATTAAAGGAAGTGCTACAGGAGATTGTATTTTGCTACAAGAGGGGGTCTAAGAGATTTTTGAGGACATGAATAGTGCCTTGAAAGTAGAAGAAGGTGGATGAAGGTAGAATAAGGTGAATGAAGGGTGTGAGAGACCCTTATCCAATCCTAGTACCTCTCGGAGGTTTATATTGTGCAAACGTTTGTGCCCACGTTGTCCCCCATTTACCCTAGCAGAGTGATCTTGGTGACAGAGTTTGGAGGATATGTGAGGTACTTAGGAGGGATATGGAATGGTATAGGTGGATGTAGAAAGGTGTTCCCATCCCTACATGTCAACACAATCCCTGCAAGATACTCAAACACATGCATCTAGTGATCACTATTACAACAAAGTAAATTAACATGGAAAATATTAGTTGAATTTTTTTTAAATCTACTATACCCTACAACACAACTCTAATTTCCAAACCAATGCTACTAACATCTAAGTTTAAGAAACTAAACATGAAAAAGGACTATAATCCAATACTTAACAATTTCCAAGAAATCATAAACACATATTTTTGGATTGTTATTGTAGATCTTCCAATCACTCTTCCCACAAGAGAGGTGATAGGCAAACCCGCAACTGCAAGTTTTATGATATAATACATATTGAAACAAGAAAATAATTGCATTGACATGAACATGAAAAAGGAATAAATACAATAGAGGGACTAAAGCCTCTAGGTTGGGCCCAAACCCAAGGGTATCCTCCCTCCAAAACTAATTCAAATCCAAACCAATAGTGAACTTCTCATTAGCAGAAAATAAGAGTCATGTACATCATATGAAATATGAGAATAACAATGTCAAGAACTAGGCTCTTAGTAGCTACTCCTAGTTGCAACAAAAATTTGAATCCTGATGAGCCTTTTGGCTGGTTTCTTTATACAAAAATTAGTTGATGGGAAGCTTCCTTGAAAATAGGAGTGATTCCCTCCAAAATCTCGAGATTGTGGTTCTGGTTCCCTTGGATCTTCACATGAACTTGATTTCCTTGGTTGCTAGTGAATTCTTGCTAGTGGTGAGGAATATTTGATCTAAAGCTATGTTGGGGAGCTAATACAGTGGACAAGCCCCCTATATTCTCTCTAGATGTCTCGAATCAACCCCTGCATAGTAAATATCCCCAAAAATTCTTCTTTTGCCTGCATATTAATCACATTAGACCATGAAATATGACAAGCACCCTTTAGTCTTCCTACCAAGCATATAATGGTTAAAAATGCAAATTAATGTGAGAAAAATAGAGTTTTAAGGGATGGAGGATAGCATAATGGGCCTCAAAATATACCTATTGATAGGACCCATCATCACCCCTTGCTAAAGGTGTTTCGCACCCTCTCAGAATGTCAGTCACTGATATGAAGTTCATTCATGGCCGTGGTGGCCTCTCTGACATCCCAAGGCATATCAAATGGTGTTCCTTCCTGGCAATAGAAACCTACATTTGCTTCTATGTCTGTCCATTCCTTTAATTCTTCTACCTGGTTTCTTCTCTCCTGTAGGCCCAACAATAAGGGAGGACTGAGTTTGAGTCCTATCCACTTGATATTAAACCTTTTCATGATTCTCTTGTATAGCATGGTTCTCTCCAAGGCATTCCTTATTCTTTGAGGAGAGTGATACTCTTTGATTTGAAAATTGTGTGGTAAGTCATGCCATCTTCTTTGGAAAGCTTGCAAACTTTTTGTCCCCAACATCCTAAAGGTGTCTTCAAAATAGACATAGTTTGTTCTTAGCCTGCCATATACTGAGGTGTCAATTAAGGATCAATGCAGATGAGGTTGTGGTTACTGATAAAAACCTTGGGGCTCACTAATTATGATGTATAAGGGCTCCCTCGCTTATTTGGCCATCACCCTCTTTACTTCCTCAACTCTTGCTTCCTCATGAGTCAACCAAGCGGCTAATGTCATTAGTTGCATGTCCCCCAATCTTGAGTTGGGGTCCTAAAAGTTCATGTCTATGAGGATTATATTGTGTACGTAGAACTCAGCTAATCTAGGTGGATATTGGTGGTCGCCATCCTATTCTACCTAGACCCTCGAGTCAGTTTCATCTATTTCCTTGTTTATTTCACTATTTACTATTTTTAGTAGTTTCTCGGGTCCTAAACTTCTGGAGTTGTTTTGATCCCCTAAACATAATTTTTTTAGGCCTGTTGTAGGCCCATAGCCATAGGCAGGGGCTTGCAGCAAAACCTATAGTACTGAGAGAGACCTTTCCAACAAGGTATTGTACGTGTGAATCAGAGATAATATGACCAAATTACGACCCAGGGAAGTTGGCTGCCCAACTAACCCCAATGAGGCCCACAAAATCTTGGTGTTACATCTCTTGGGGTTAGGGTTTTGATTTTCTAGGGTTTTTTGATGATTTTCAATAATAAATAGGCCCTTGAGCCTCATTGTAACACAGTTCAGTTGGCATGTAGCCACCACATCTCTTCTTAGAGATAAGCTACCATCGCCCGAGCTATCTTAGTTCCATTCTGTTTGTAAACATAGTTCAATTTTTTCTATTAATTAGATATAGTGTTTTTTGCTACATCTTTGTATTTATGATTATATCTATAATTTTTTATGTTCCTTTTTAAGATTGGATTAGTGGTATCAGAGAAATATTCTCTTTCTATATTTTTCTTTGCATGTCCCCAACAAGGTCAGGGTATAAGGAGTTAGGGCTCGATTTGGTTGAATGGTTTTAAGATCAGCCTCACAAACCCTGATGACCTCCCATGGTGGAAGAAAAGAAAGATGAGGGGGTAGGAGATCCTTTTAAAAATTTTCTCAAGAAAGCCCTTGAGCAATAGAGGAACACGATGATGGATAATTGTTTCCCATATCCTTCGACGACAACCCACACGTGACGCATCTTCATCCAGCTGTAACTCTGGAAGTGCCACTCCTTTTAAGGTACAAGTTAACTTCTATATTCCTATATTTGAGGGCCTGATAGATGCAGACGCAATAGGTAAATGGTTAAATCTATTGGAAGGATATTTTTCAGTTCATGACTTTTCCAATCGGGAAAAGATTACTTTTGCACTTTTCAAATCCGCCCCACGTGTCAAGAACTAGTGGGAAACCTACTGTGAATAAAAGGATGAGAGTGAAACCTCATTTTTTTCATCCGTACCCACTTGGGATTCTTTCAAAGATGCCATCAAGGGACAATATTACCCTGTCGGGAGCTATGAAGATAAATACATAAAGTGGACCACACTATGGTAGGGAAGGGACCAAGGTGTTTTGAAGTTCACACATGTTTTCCATACCCTTCGCACGAAGCTAGATATCAAGGATACTAAGCAGCATTTGGTACTCAAGTACCATGACTGTCTCCACAAGTACATCCAAGATGAGATGGATTTCCTGGACATTTCCTCGCTTGGTGCAGCATATCAATACGCAGTCAAGATTGAACAAAAGTTTAAATAGAAGAAGTGGGACTTTGGATCTACAAATCCAAAGCAAGGAAAAAGTGCCCCCAAACCATAGAGAAAAGGACAGAGTCAAGGCGTGGTTACCCAGGACAACCCATCCAAGCCGCAAGCAAAGAAAAACACCACAAAGACAAACAAGGACATGGGAAAATGGTGTGAGCTCCATAAGAACTCCAATCACAACACAAGTGAGTGTTAGGCCAAACAGTCATTGGTGGCCAAGCTAAAGGCTTCCAAATCAGACGCAAGTTCTGACTTTGAATTAGAACCTGATAAGGGGAATGAAAAAGGGAAGAATATCATTGATAGGGAACTAAGTGCCACCATGGCCACCACGAAGATCCAGAAGATTGAGCCTGAAGATCCAGAGGAGGGGGAAGCCTCTTCCACTAACATATGTGGGTGAAGGGTTCTCCATTGTAGTTCATTGTCAACAGCGGGAGCCAAAAGAACCTCATTTCAGCAGAGGTCATGAAGCGGTTGGGCATAAATACTACAACACATCCATAGTTGTACACCATCAAGTGGCTTCCCAAGGATGAGATCTTCACATCAACCAGCAGTGTCGCCTTCCCTACATCATCAAGATCTTCAAGGATGAGATATTGTGTGATGTTTCTCTTCTTGAATTTTTTGATGTATTTTTAGGAAAACCATACTTGTTGAAGTGACATGATGTATATGAGTCCTGATATCGCTCTGTGATTATTACTTTGGCCAATAATTTGTAAAGGATACCAGAGGTAGCCCTGCCTACCACCATGTTAGGTCCCTATAATACTAGTGATTACCCCATTACTATTATAGTTATATCCCTTATTAATATTTTTGTGCCCCTATATTCCCCATATTGTTATTACTATGCCCCATATAATCCCTCCATTGTTATTTTTGTGCCTTTATGTTGTTAATGTTAGGTTCGTTGGGTTATATTGTGACTCTTTAGACTGCTATATATAGAAAGGAGGTTTTGTAATTTGAATCATCAAAGAATCATTCATTTGTGTAATTTAAAGGAATTTTCCCCCTTGAAGAGGCTGAATTCTAAGGTGTTGATCTATCTTTTCTATCTTTTTGTGAGCTGGTTTCATAACATTTGGTATCAGAGCTTTGGATTCTAGCGTTTCGCTGCTCCAAATAGGTCA
>APFE030158239.1:102588-168390 GCA_000404065.3 Pinus taeda
ATTTTATACAAAAGCATCCAGAACTACTCAAGCGTTGAGGACAACACTTTTTTGAAGGAGAGGGGCATGTTAGGTCCTATAATACTAGTGATTACCCCATTACTATTGTAGTTGTATCCCTTATTAATATTGTTGTGCCCCTATTGTCCCCATATTGTTATTACTGTGCCCCATAGAATCCCTCTATTGTTTATTTTGTGGCTTTATATTATTATTGTTAGGTCGGTTGGGTTATATTGTGACTCTTTAGACTCCTATATATAGAAAGGAGGTTTTGTCATTTGAATCATCAAAGAATCATTCATTTGTGTAATGTAAAGGAGGTTTCCCCCTCGAAGAGGCTGAATTCTAAGACGTTGATCATTCTTTTCTATCTTTTTGTGAGCTAGTTTCATAACACACCATCTCTTTGATCACTGCAAAGAAATGCAGTAAGATCATTTCTGAGACCAGGAAATTTGTTTTCCTTATTATTCTCCCGAAGAAGGTTGTGGCCACGACTTCATGGTAGGGCTCCTCTGCATAGAAACAGCAGATGGGTAAGGTCGTGGAGGAGAAAAGGGATATTTTCACCTCACCTACAGGGGTAGCTCTGCATGGTCAGGTCAAGTACTCCATCGACCTAACCCTAGGTGCACTACTTCCCAATGGACTGATCTATTGAATCCTTATTTTCAAGAATGATGATATCAAGAGGTAGATTTAGGAACTACTGCAGAAATGGCACATCAGGCCATGTTCATAACCCTTTGGGAGCCCGATTGTATTGGTACAAAAGAAGGATGGGACCTCGAGACTCTGTATTGACTATCGGGTGCTAAACAAGATCATTGTCTAGAATAGGTACCCAATCCCATGTATTGATGACCTTGTATACCAGCTCAAGGGGGCCAAATATTTCAACAAGATTGACTTGAAGTCAGGTTATCACCAGGTGCCTATCGAACCCTCTGATGTGTGGAAGACTGCCTTCAAATCCAAGGAGGGCCTTTTCGAATGGTGGGTCATGCCATTCGCATTGACAAATGCCCCTGCAACCTTCATGATACTGATGGATGAGATCTTGTGACCCTTCATCAAAGCATTTGTGATCGTGTATTTATATGACATCTTGATCTTCAGCCAGAGTTGGGAAGAGCACCTCCATCATATTCGATAGGTCCTTCAAACCCTGCGACAACACAAGTTGTGTGCTAACTTGGAGAAATGCACTTTTGGCCTGACCCAAGTTCAATATCTAGGGTACATCATTGATGAGAAGGGTGTACATTTAGACCTAGGCAAGATACAAATCATTCGGGATTGGTCAGCCCCAACCACTCTAATAGAGCTCTACAGCTTTTCAGGTCTTGCCAATTTCTATTGTAGGTTCCTGTTGGGGTTCTCTCATATGACTTGGTCTTTAAGTCAAGTCACCGATGGTGGAGCAAAAGAAAAAAAAAATTGGTCTGAAACCCAACAACAGGTGTTTTCTAAGTTGAAACATCACCTCTTCTCTGCACCAGTGCTCACATTACAGACTTGCAACAACCATTTGAGATTGAGAGAGATGCCTTCGACTAAGCTATTGGTGTGGTTCTTACTCAACATGGGTATCCAATGGGTCACCACAATTAGACACTTTCAGAAACATTCTGAGAGTATCCCACTTACGACAAAGAAATGCATTCCATTGTGCAGGCTTGCCTTCAATGGAAGCATTACATTTTGGGGAAGGAAACGGTCATCCACACAAACCACTGACCCTTGCAGTTCATACAGATACAGGGGAAGTTGCAGAACAATTTCCATAAGAAATGGTCCACCTACCTGTAATAGTTCAATTTGAACATCAAGTATAAGAAGGGAAGCACCAATAATGTCATTGATTGCCTCAACCGACCACCAGTCACGGTGTTGATTATTGTTCTTCTCTCTTGTGGGCACGAGACTTCGAGGTGGCTGCATCTTTACAAAAGTGATCCAGAATTCAAAAAGGCACATACCAGACGATCTTGAATGGGAAGCAAGTTCCAAATTTTCACCTTGAAGATGTACTATTATGACACCGGGGCCACATCAGTGTTCCTTCAAGAGAGCATGCCAAGATGATTTGGGAGGCGCACTACAGTCCAGTCATTGGACATTTTGGGGTAGAGAAAATAGTGGCGATATTGCAGAAATAATTTTATTGGCCGAAACTTTTTCAGGATGTTGGGAAGTACATTATATCATGCATAGCCTCAGCCATTGCCAAACCAACTATCAAGAAGCAAGGCATGTATACTCCTCTATCTACTCCTAGTCGTCCTTGGGAATCTATCTCCATGGATTACATGTCGGGCCTTCCTTCTACTAAGCATGACAACGATTGCATTTTTGTGGTCATCAACAGATTCTCCAAGATGGCCATCATGGCGGCCTGTAAGAAGAGTATAACAATAGAGGCCACTACTAAACTCTTCTTTGAGCAAGTGTGGATACACTTTGGGATCACACAGTCCATTGTCTTAGATTGAGACAACATATTCCTAAGTGCATTTTGGTCCAGTCTCTGGTCGATTTTGGATACAAAACTTACTAAGTCCATGATTTTCTATCCCAAAGCTGATGGCAAAACAAAGGTTGTCAACAGGATGATCATACACATTATGTTCATGTACAACTTGAAGCATCCATGCACATGGGATGAAAGTCTCCCTTATGTACAACACAGCTACAATAGAGCTCTCCATAGTTCAACAAGCCACAACCCCTTTCAGGTAGCACTGATATTTCAACCATTATGTCCCATTGATGTGGCCATACCATTTGCAGCCACTCAGGCAGATTCGGATCATGTCTAGTCCAAAACCAAAAGGGCTAACAACTTCGTTGATCACATTCAACACATTTGACAGCAAGTCCATGATATATTGGATAAGGCCAATGCTACGTAAAAGCAGTGCCATGATCAGCATCGAGTGTTGCACTAGTTTTAAGTGGGTGACAAAGTTTGGCTACATTTGCAGAAGGAGCGCCTTGTTGGACGCCACCACAAGCTTCACCCACTCTGATATGGACCATGCACCATCACCAAAGTTGTCGGTGATAATGCCTTAGATCTCAACATCCCATCGTTCCTTGATTTGCACACAGTGTTCAATGTAGACTATCTTCGGCCATACTTTCCACCATCGTTGGACACATCCGACATTGTAGAACAGCTCACACTAACAAATCTCAACCCGGACTACATGGAACAGGCCACAAATGATTAGATCATGGACACACAGGTCAATAACACTTGCCACCAAAGTTATAGCTATATCAAGTTCACAAAGCAGGCCAACTCCTTCACGAGGGCAAGTGGTTCACCGGGAACCAGGTTCAATAGAAATTTCCTCACCTCATGGAGGCTCTGCACGCAATGGGGACCATTACTTCCTAAGGGGGGGAGGAATGATCCAGGTGGATATTGGTGGCCACGCACCTATTCCATCTATACCCTCCAGTAATTTTCATTTGTTTCCTTGTTTATTTCAACATTTACTCTTTTTAGTAGTTTTTCGGGTCTTGAACTTCCGAAGCAGTTTTGACCCCCTAAATGGCATTTCTTGAGGCCCGTAGCCATAGGTAGGGGCTTGTGGAAAAACCTGTATTACTTAGAGAGACCTTTCCAACAAGGAATCGTATGTGCCAAATAGAAATAATATGACAAATTTACGACCTTGGGAAGTTGGCTTCCCAACTAACCCCAACGGGGCCCACAAAATCTTGGCATTACGTCTCCTGGGGTTAGAGTTTTGGTTTTTTAAGGTTTTCTCATGTTTTTCAATAATAAATATGCCCTTGAGCCTTATTGTAACACAATTCAATTGGCATGTAGCCGCCACATATCTTCTCATTGATAAGCTAACATCACACAAGCTATCCTATTTCCATTTTGTTTGTAAGCGTAGTTCAGTATATTTCTATTAATGAAATAAAGTGTTTTTTTGCTACATCTCTGTTTTTATGATTATATCTATAATTTTTTGTCTTCCTGTTTAAGTTCGAATCATCATCCAATTTGGATCTATACTCAATATTTTCCTTTTTGCAAAAGTCAATGAACTTCCTGTAGTCTTGAAAATGTAGACAACCATACTGTGTTAAGGTATTTATCTAAAATTGTTGCCATTTCTCCTTGGGGAAGATGGCATAGGATTTGGATGGCTGCCTACATTGTATGGCTTCCATGGATAGACTTTCCATAGTGGAAATTTGTACCTCTTTTTTTGCAGATACTATCTTAGCCTTATGTTTTTTGCCTGTAGTTTCTCTCTCATGATTGAATCTCTCAATCTTAAGTTGTTTAATTCCTTCCTCATTTCATTTAATTTTTCCTCCATGAGGCCCAAATCTTCTATCTTTTTTTATTTTTCAATTTGTATGCATCTATGTGTTCTCCTCTTTCCTTCTCCAACTCAAAGAAGAGTGGTATACCAAATTTCTCAAGTATAATCCTACCTCCCTCAACAAATTTGTAGTACGATTCTAGATTTGGTTATGGATCAGGCTCCTGGAGTTCTTGGAGGCCATTTTCCTCTTCTTTTGGTGTCACTGCCTCTTCCTATATCATCTTTTCTTTCTCCTGTAGTAGCCCCTATTTCTCATGTAACAACCCTTGTTTCTCCTATAGCTCCTTTGTTTTCTCCTGTAGCTCTTATGTTCTCTCTTGTAACAGGGAAGCTTATGTCTTGAACCTCTTAAATGTGACTTCTCTTGTGGTGGGCCTCCCTATGGGTTGCACAGGTTCCGTAGTCTTTCCTTAGGAGAGGTAACTTCTTCAATCTTTCCCTTTCTAAGTCCCACTTCTTCCCTTTTGCTTTCTAATTCATCAATGCTAATAGGGATTTTTGAAGGAGACTGAGGTTTCACTAGCCTTATCTTGGTGCTCTTACTTGTTTTAAATTACAAGGGGCCTTTTCGTGGATGCCTCCTTTTGGGCTTGACTAGTATGCCTAGTGTGGCCAATGTGATAGCCACTTCTTGCTCTGTATTCCTTGGTGAGAGGCTCATTTTTCGCCTTTTCTCTCTATCGCTTAATATTTGGAGGGATCCTTGGGATTCTCTTCATTTACTTTTTGTTCCTCTTCCACTTTTTCCTCTAATTCTGCTTTCTCCTTCTCTTACCTACACCCTGTACTACTGGCTGGTGTTTATTATTGTTGTGTGCATGTGAGGGCTTGTTTTTCAATGAAAAACTCCATGTCCATTCTACGAAGTCAGTCCACAATACAGGGTTCCTTAGGTGGCTAAAGGCATCCATGACAATCAGCTTGATGAGACCATGATGGGAAATGTGTTGGTGCTTGCCTTCCCTCACTTTTTGGCTCATTTCAATGGTGGAATGTAAGAGGAAATGTGGGATACTGAGTCTGTTTGGAATGGGTAACTTTGTCTGGAACCTTAGCTCCCAGAGAAGTAAATCACACATAACACAGAAGAAATAACCCAGGGAAAGCCTCGGCCTAAAACCCCAATCTCTACATTATCATACAAGTGGAAATATGTTCAAGTTACAGAAAGAATCAGCTCTCAAGATATAATGCTCCCTCTGCAATCAAACAATACAGCTCGCAGACTGAGTAGGCACTAGATATGCCTTCCCTCAGCCCTCGAAGCCTCCTATTTCCTTGCACAGTTTTTCTTGGGGTCCAATGATACGACATGTATGAATTGGCCTCATCACACTCACAAAAACTGAAGAAGTAACTGCACAATCCTCAAGGAAAGAATTCCTTCTCCGTGCAAGATATATTGACAATGGAATATTCCTGCAACTAATAGTACACTGCCCCTCCATTTGATCTCAACTGGGTCTCTGTCTGAACTGACATGCATGAGTTATTTATGAGAGAATATTCAATTATCTGAAGTGCAACAGTTACATGCATGCATGCATTAACTAATTGAACTCACAATTAATTCAACAAATTGTTTGAATTAATATAACTGGACTTGACTCAGTTAACTGAGCCAACTAATTACAACTCATCCTTATCTCTTTAACGGATGGATAAATTCCTCAATTAATGGAGAAACTGTTGCATGTCCCCACATACGCTTCATGTTTGATTTTCTACAACTAATTAACTCATGGTGAATTAATTAATTATTTTACAAACAACTGCTAAGATCAAATTCTAATTTTTACTTCTCTATTTTAGTTCAGGGACTAACTAAAATAGGAAAGTATCCCGAAATTCTATTTATAGCAGTACTAAATTTAGCACTTCTATATTTAGCATTTCTTGTTGATATTTTCAACACTCCCTCTCAACAAGAAAGGGATTATCAATAACCTCAATCTTGTCTTTGTGGAACTCGAACTTGCATTTTGACAATGCCTTAGTCAAAATATCTTCATCCTGTTCCTCGGTCGAAACATACAACAACAACATGATCCTCTTAACCACACAGTCTCGAAGATGGTGATACTAAATATCAAAGTGCTTGGACTTGTCATGAAAAACTGGATTCTCAAAGAGTTTGATACAACTTTGGTTATCGTAGTAGATCACGGTTGGATCCATCCTCTGACCAAACAATCCCACTAGAATCTTCCGCATCCAAATGGCCTCACATGCAGCCTAACGAGCAGCCATGTATTCAGCCTCTACTAAGCTAAGTGCAACTGATCTCTGTTTCCTGCTGTACCAAGAAACTGGAGGTTAACCAAGGTTGAAGATTCCTCCAGAAGTTCTCTTCCGGTCTGATGGACTCCCTGCCCAATCTGCATCTGTGAAGCCCTGAAGCTTCACTCCCTCTGTCCATCTGTACCATAATCTGAACTGAGATGTGCCTCCGAGGTATCTCAGCACATGCTTCGCTGCCTTCCAAAATAGCTTGGAAGGTTGAACCATAGCTTGAGTCAACTGGTTCATCGCAAAGCATAAGTTAGGTCATGTGTTCACCAGATACATAAGTGAACCCACCAGTTGCCGATAAACAATAACAACTACTACCTCACTTGAAGTAGCATCGTCCTTCCTCCAGTTCCCAGCTAGAGGAGTCTGCATGGGCTTGCACTTCTCCATGTGAAAGCGCCTAAGTATCTCATTGGCATACTTACCTTGAGACACAAATACTTCACCATCTTTCTGCCACACCTCCATGCCTAGAAAGTAGTGGATAAGACCCATGTATTTCATTTCGAACTCTCTTGCAAGGTCCTCCTTGCAAGACTATATTAGCTGATCATCACCTGTCAAAATCAGATCATCGACATAAAGAACAATGATCAATGGTTTACCTTCTACCATGATGTGGTAAAGGTTTACATCTGCTTCACTCTGGGTGAAACCCAACCCGGTGAAATACTCGTCAATCGTGGTGTACCAAGCACGGGGTGCTTGCTTTAGCCCATATAAAGCCCTCTTGAGTCGGCACACATATGACTCTCAATTGAAGGTCTCAAAACCCTCTGGCTACTCACTGTACACCTCTCCTCAATCTTCCCATTGAGGAATGTTGTCTTCACGTCCATCTGGTGGAATTTCCACCTCATCTGCGCTAATAGTGCCAACATCGATTTAATCGATGAGCAACTTGCTACGGGAGCAAAATTCCCATCGTAGTCAATCCCCTCCCCCTGTGAGAAACCCCAAGCAACAAACCTTTCCTTATGTTTCTCAACAGTGCCATCAGCTACCTGCCTTACCTTGTAAAACCATCTATAACTCACCACTGACTTGCCCTAAGGTCTTGGGACAACATCCCACACACTATTCTGAATGATAGAGTCATACTCCTCTACTATTGCATCAACGCGGACTGCTTGTTGCACTGCCTCCTTGAATGAAGAAGGTTCAATATCTACACACTCCCCAACCAGGGCCATGTACCCAGTGTACCACTCAGGTGACCTCCTTTGTCTGCGCTGAGAAGATGGTTGTCCCACATACTCTTGTACATTTAGCATCAATCTGTCAGCTTCCCTTAAGCGTTTCCGCCCATCTCTGGAAGTCTCAGCATGAGTGGATGTCTCCACTCTCGGATCCTCTACATGCGGCTACTTTGCATCAATTTGAGGCTCGTCCTCCTTAGGAACTGAAAGTTCCTCCTCTACATGCAACTTGAGCTCCCTCTCAAGTGATAATCGCATAGCTTTCTACTCGTCGAACTTCATATCCCTGCATACCACTGTCCTCTGACTAGTAGGTAGGTACACCTGATAGTTGTGGGGTGTATCCATGTACCCCACAAGTATTCCCAACTCAGCTGTTGGATCCAGTTTATTCCGGGCATCTTTGGTCACATGACAGTAAACTGATGATCCAAAGATTCAAAAGTGATTCACATCTGGTTGCTTCCTGGAAAATGCCTCCATAGGTGTCTTCATTCCCAGTATATGGTGTGGGCTTCTATTCTGCAAGTATATTGTTGTATTGCATGCCTCAGCCCACAAATGTAGGCTTTGGTCATGCGACATCACTCAAGCTACTCCCACAATCTATATGTTCTTCCTTTCGGCCACCCCATTCTGTTGTGGGTTATGGGGTGTCGTCAATTCTTGTTTAATTCCTTCTATAGCGTAGAAGTCTTTAAACTGTTGGGATACATACTCTCCACCATTGTCGCTACACAAGGCTTTTATTTTCTTTCCAGGTTCTTTCTCTACCAAGGCTTTAAACTCACAAAACCTAAGGTATGATCCTTCTTTTGCATAAAGTAGATCCAGCATCTATGAGAAAAATCATCAATAAAAATAACATAGTACCTTCGTTTATCTTTGGAACTCAATGCAACGCAGTCGTCTACCTCAAGCTTGTAGAGATTCTTTACTCGAATCTCGATTTTCTTGGTCTGCCCAGTATCGATATGCCTCAAGAATACCTTTCCTTTACTAAAGACTACATCATAGCCTTTATCTTCTAGCATAGCAATAGACACAAGATTCTTCTTCAGACCTGGTACATACTTTACATCAATCAAGGTGAGGGGAGCTCCATGCTCCCTCTAAAACACAACCATACCTTCACATAAAACACGGTACTTTCCATCATCGCCCATCTTGATCTGCATCTAGAGATCCTTCTCCTCCAAGGTACTGAAAAGATTCTTGTCACCTAACATGTGGAATGAAGCTCCACTGTCTAGGTACCACACACATCCCACCATAGATGAAACCATGCATGTGATAAGCAAGAAATCAAACTCAAGATGTGAGGCCAGTGCCTCACCATCATATCCCTTTGAGGAACCCTTCTTGGATTTCTTTTGTGGAAAATTCGTAGCATAATGGGCCACTTCATGATAATGAAAGCATCGCACTTTTGATTTGTCACACTTCTTCCCACCATGGGTAGAACCGGATTTGGGATGGGATGCCTTCCCTTTCCCTTTCCTTGCCTTACTCGTTAAGGCTAGATTTTCCTCATTATCTTGCTTCGATAAGGATCTATCTCTAGTGCTTCTTCTTATTTCCTCCTACATCAGATCAACCAAAGTCATTCCCAATCTGGCAGTTTTTCTCTTCCATTAACTGAGCCTTGGTAGCTATGCCAGCTCTTAGGAATACCAAGGAGTGAAAGACTCACCATGTAATCATCAGCGGTCATGATCCCTACACTTCCAAGCTCATCCCTGTAGGTGGTAAGTTTGTTCAGATATGTAGAGATCGTGTCACCCTTTTCACACTTGATTTTCCGAAGCTTGTCTTTCAGCACCAACTTCCTTTGATCATTGTTGTTCTGATATAGATCTTTTAACATTTTCCACATCAAAAATGGTGCCTCCTTCAAATGTGGTCTCGAACTCCCTCTAAGAGGATTCTCCTTGCTCTAGCCACAGATTTATTCCATTCTGCCAATTCTGTAGCATCAGTTGGCTTGGGGACTTCTTGATCAATGAAGTCCTTTAGATCGTTATCCTCTAATACTACTTCCATGTGATCCTTCCAGGCTATATAATTCGAACTACCATCAAGGGCATACTCAAGTCTTAAACTGTTGAACACCATTAGTGAAATTGAGATGTGATAAGAACTCAATTTCTATATTCGGGAACTTGAAACTTCGAACTTCTCCCTTCTTGTATACTGTTCTTCACTTTGATCACCTTTTCTTTGATACCATGTAGAAATTCCCATTATAGATCAACAGATTATGCAATATACTAAGGCAAAACACATGATCTACTTCTACAACAAACTTTGTGGAAGCTTAATCGAATTGAGCAAGATCAATGAGAACACATATAGCTAAGAATGAAAAATCAATCACACATAACACGGAAGAAATAACCTAGGGAAAGCCTTAGCCTAAAACTCCAATCTTTGTGTTATCATACAAGTGGAAATATGTTCAAGCTACAAAAAGAATTAGCTCTCAATCTATCCTACCCGCTCTGCAATCAAACAATACAGCTCACAGACTGAGTAGACACTAGATATGCCTTCCCTAAGCCCTCCAAGCCTCCTATTTTCTTGCACAGTTTTTCTCGGGGTCCAATGATGCCACATGTATGAATTGGCCTCATCACACTCACAAAAATTGAAGAAGTAATTGCGCAATCCTCAAGGAAAGAATTCCTTCTACATGCAAGAAATATTCACAATGGAATATTCCTGCAACTGATAGTACACTTCCCCTCCATCTGATCTCAACTGGGTCTCTGTTTGAACTGACATGCATGAGTTATTTATGAGATAATATCCAGTTATCTAAAGTGCAGTAGTTACATGCATGCATGCATTAACTAACTGAACTCACAATTAATTCAACAAACTGTTTGAATTAATCTAGCTGGACTTGACTCAGTTAACTGAGCCAACTAATTACAACTCAATATTACAACTAACCCTTATCTCTTTAATTGATGGATAAATTCCTCAATTAATGGATAAATTGTTGCATGTCTCCACATACACTTCATGTTTGATTTTCTACAACTAATTAACTCATGGTGAATTAATTAATTATTTTACAAATAGTTGCTAAGATCAAATTCGAATTTTTGCTTCTCTATTTTAGTTCAGGGACTAACTAAAATAGGAAGGTATCTCGAAATGCTATTTATATAGTACTAAATTTATCACTTCTATATTTAGCATTTCTTGTTGCTATTTTCAACAATCTTCCTTGCTCCATCGAACTCCTAAGGGTATGGTGGTTACTCTACTTATAATTTTTTTTGTAACGCCCCAAAATACACATGTAATTAATTAGATTAATCAAGTAATTTATAATCAACATGCAATTATCAACTAATTAACATCAAAGTTCAAAACTATAAGTAGAGACACTTACCTGTGATTTCAGTTGAAGTCTGCTAACTACAACAAGGTTTTGGGGACGACTCTCCACCCAACTGTATTCTCATTTGCACAAAATATTGCTACAACTAGCCACCCCAAAGCCCTCAATCAACGTACTATTGCCAGGGAATACTTTGTCTTAGAACACTATTCTCCCATGAGAATGAATGATAGAATCTTGGAATGATGGAATGCCTCTCATCTTCCTCACCATCTATCAAATAGAGCAAAGATTAGAAGGGGAACCACATGCACACACTCCATGTGTCAACATGCAACTTTACTGCTTTCTTGTTTTATTCTTTTGTTTTTACTTTTTGATCATTATACTGATTTTTTACTATTTTTCTTGTTTTATTTCTTTTTTTTTTTACTTTTTTATAGCTTTACTGATTTTTACTATTTTTCTGTTTATTCTTATTTATATTTATTTAGAGCATGTAATTAATTTATTATTTATTACTTATTTATTTTATTATTATTATTATTTTTTGTTTTTATTTATTATTATTTATTTTTATTATTATATTATTTATTATTTATTATTAAGGGACATTACATACTCCCCCACTTTAAGGAACTTCATCCCAAAGTTAAGCTTCTTTTTCTTTTTCTTTTTTTTAAGGGACATTACATTTATTTGGTTATTTATTACTTCATGTAATAGTCCTGACACCCTCTGCTGAACTAGTATAACTAGTAGGCATCGAAAGTTTCACAACACCCAGGAAATCCCAAGGAATCTTTGTCATTTTTCCCACTTTCAGAATCAGGCATAAGCCTCCTTGGTCTGTATCCTACTCCAAGGATGGCCTCCTCGGTCTGTATCCTATTCCAAGGTTGGCCCCAAGGCTCGCGCTTGACTAAGACCTCATCTTCCCCAAGGTAGGCATCCGCTACAGTGCTCAATGTCACCAGCATCTCGCAAGGTTGGCCCACTCCCTCCACAACTCACTAAGGCGCACAACCCCAGGCATCGAAGTCCTTACACCCCTTCCAGACTTCGGCATCCCAATATAATACTAGGCACCTAGCCTAGAACACCAGGTACTTGGACTCCTCAAGATGGTCCCAAAGTCCTTCAAGAGCTACGCAAGACAAAGGAACCACTGGCATATGTAGTGTTGATTGAGTTTGTCCCCAACCCATATGGTGTTACTTATTCTCCCTCATGCATATGGGCTTGCCTGAGATCATCAAATAAACAGGCCCTCTCGGCCCATTTGTGGAGTCCTGTGAATCATCACTCCTCAACATGGAACCAATGCATTAGCTATACCATCATAGTATCATAGAAAATAATCCACATGCCAAGTCTTGCATGTCATCATGTAACATTCATCATTTTTAATCACAACATTATGAATAATAAACTGCATGCGCATGCACGTCATAAATTTGTACGCAACTATCACATGTTTCACCTCATGAAATACCATCATAAGTTATAACATCAACATATTTGTATCAAAGACACATCATTACTTCACATAATAAATGAACCACATGTCAATAAACCTCATTATATAGCATCATAATTCCTATGCCACGTTATGCATATCATATCTATCATGAGTATTCAACATTAAATACATATCATCACGTAGTAAATGAATATGTCAATATACCTTGACATAACATCATAATGCCTATGCATATCATCATCATCATAAGGATACATCATCACTATTGTAACAATTATATAAATATGCACCACATGTGCATGATCACCCTCATACATCATATCATGAAACATCATCAATATGAGAAACATCTCAATACTTGTCAAATATAGAATACTACACTATAAGCATTCTTATCATGATTCATTAGAAAAATCAATTTCATTTACTTTACAAGCATTCAACTATGAACTAAGATTATTCCCCATCCAACTAGGATCTATGTTATCTCATCAGTGTTATTATTGTTATGTTTTCATCAAAATACCAATTACTTTTTCAATAATCATTTCTACTTCTTTCAACGTACATCATTAAAGTTCACGTGAGCCTCATCATCTTGAGTCTTAATCTCTCGTCATATATTCTTCTTCCCCAAGGAAATTCTAGTGAAATTCATTGTTAAGATATTACTAGTTATATAATCATTTTTTTTTAAATCATCTATCTCACAATTAAAATCCCTTGGTTTTACATCCATTTACCCTTAAGCTTACCGATTCTAATACTACTATAGGCAATTGCATATAAACACTAGGTCATCATGACTTAATTTTATATCATGCTTAATTTACTTGCATGAGGGTTTGTTGATCCATGTTGACTTATACATACATCACTCAACAATTATCATTTTCATCCACACAAAATATTTTCTTATCTCATCAAGTTCCTATTTCAATACCAATTGATTGCTTTATCGTAAATTCACCCTTCTTTAAGTTGGACAAGAGATTCTTGCTCATTAAATAGTATCTTTATTTTAGATTTTTAAACAATTGGAAACACTACTACCATCATCACCAGTGGTCATTATGAAAATTCTCAACTTCATATCTTCACACCTTTAAACTATGTAGATCATCACTATGACCATTACAAATTATGTTTCTCGGTCCACTCATCACTACCCTTAAAAGAACTTTCTTCCTGATAGAACATCCCTTCATTTCCTCCTACCATATATTCATAGATATATTTTTATTTTTCTCCTAGTCTTGATTTCCTAATATTCCATGTCTACTAGCTTCAAAAAATGGAAACTTCTTCACTTCATTCTATTTTATTAAATTGATGTTAATTTCTCACCTTCAGTCATTGTGGTTTCTTTTCCTCCTCTCTTAAAAGTATAGCATTGATACACTTTGGAAATGTTGTTACTATTCCCCAACTTGGGTAATACCCTATAAATAAATTCATTAAGATGGCTACCAAATGTAATCCGCTAATCATTTCTTTTTTTAAGACATCAACATAATAAAATTGCCTGATCATACATCTTATTATCCATACTTCATGCATATAGTTAGTCACCTAAGGAAAAACTTACAATGTGGCTCTACTTTTAGAGGGAAAATCTATTATAGATGTTGTCATGCACACAACTTATCTAATCCAATTGATCAATTTTATTACGGATTTACTTCTTTAATCTATGTCATCATACCTTCAAGGTTCCTTCAAATTGACCTTCATTATTACCACGATTATTCAACTTCATTAGTTGATTGCCAATATTTTCTTCTTTATGTGCATCATCCTTAGATAGACCTTATAGTGATACGTTTAGAGTACCAAGTTATGATTATACCAAACTCTTCCATTATGTTCTAAAATAGGTTGCCTATTCTTATTGATTTCTTACCCTTATTGTGACACTTCCTCTCAACCACCTTAAGTATCTATCTAGCACTTTTATCTAATCCAAGTTGGCCATAATCACATGAGCTATCATTATTTATCATCATTAGAAGATTTGCAAGTTTCTCCTTTCCATTTCTCCTTAGACGACTTTATCCAATATATGCAGTTAACCTTGAATCATGAAACCTCATGTAACATTATACTCAACATCATAACAGTTAATTAAACTAAACTAAAATCATAGTGTATGATTTAGATGTATCATAAAGTTTAAACAATAAAACATGCTTTAGATGTTAAATAAAAGTTTATGTCTTAGCTAAGTAAGCAATCAATTTACTCATTAAAATCCTTCAATGTAAATTTTGAAGAGTATGATCTACCAGGCATAAGGTAAAGTAGTGTAGAGGCTAAATTAAAAGTAATGTAAAAATCATGAACATATTTCCATGATTGACCATTTCCAATTAAAAAGTAACAAAATTCTGAACATGCAGCAAAAACAAAAGACAACATATTAAAGAAAATAGACAAGGATATTAAAGATATTAAAGAAAACCTAATAGTTTCCATAACAAACCCATACTATAATGACAAATCTCACGCAACTCCAAGCATCCCTTATTAAACTCCAATTTTTGTCCACCTTATAATTAACTCCAATTTGAGCCATTGTACACTAAGTGGATAATGATCAAATAAGATTTTATTGAGCCACCACAGCGTGCTAGAATTGAAACCTTTGACTTAATAATTTGGAATAAAATGATTATATGCGATGAATGAAACAAAAACATAGAACGTCAAATGCTAATTACAGGAACATTCAGTGACAACAATGTGAGCAACTGAACCAACGATTTTTAGGTTGGATAAATTTGATACGCAATCATCATTTCGAACCTCAGAAATAATACTATTGTTGGACTGTATACTTTCAGTGGTGTGTGCGCTTTTAAATTTAATGCAAGGTGTATATCAGCTATTCTTGAATATCTCTTTTAGGTATGCTTAGTACTATGCATGTTATTCTAATCACAATTTGGAAGAGAAACACCTACAATACACTGTCTACCAACTATTTTGATATAATACCACAGTGACCCAAACAAGTAAACTCAGATTTCTTTGTGGAAATTTCTAAGATATTCTAAGTGGGTATCTTATGACTATGACTAATATAAATGAGTATTTTTGGGGTTGAACCATTTCTAGGCACAATATATGTTTCATGCTTGTGATTTAAATACTCTACGTTGTTCTTATGGTCATTGTATAACTGTGTTCAAGTAAATGGCAAGAAAAATATACCTACAACAATGCATCTATACGCTGTTTGACAAAACATCTCACTGAAAAACTCAGGAATTATAGTGTGTTTATTGAGCCATTTCCAAGAGGGAATAATGCGAAGGTAGATTCAAGCCGAGCTCCCTGGGAATGATCTCATCCTAGAATATCATTCCATGGATGTGGATATGATTATTTGGATTTGTCATTTTTTATTATTTGTATTTGTATATTTTAATTTCAACACTGAAATATGTGGAATTTAAGAAAATACAATAATAACCAATGTCACTTTCATTGTAAATCATTATAAAAAAATAAATGGATATTTTCAAAATGATATTTTGAATTCAGTTATACTTCAAACTTTTTAATAAAAACCTTTATACTATACATATATATAAACGTATAAGGATAATTCTTAATATTTCTCCATTTTCGTTTTAGAATGCTAAATGCAAATTTCATTTTCCAATTTATTTACTTTTTTCATAAATTGTATTAGTTTCATAATCGTTAGCTATTATAATTGAGATGAGATTACGGACTTTCATTATATTGTATAAAGGTAGATTTCTGATTTTCAGCCTTACTTTAAAGTGAAGAAAATGGAGCTTCCTCCATGTATATCCCATGAAGACATAGTGATTGAATTTTATTTTTTTTTCCTAAGCTTAAAAAAATGCGCTAAGAGACTAATTATCAGCGTTGGCTAGGGAACATTCATGTCTTTTGTAATTTTTCTAGGGGCAATCTATTAGCCGTGGAATGATGGTTTTGAATGGCAGCCTATGGTTGAGAAAATCACGGAATTGCTTGTTGCTCAGAACCTCATTGAACAAGGCCCTGGTCCACCTAGTAAAGAAGGAAATTCCAGCCTTAAAAGTGCAGAACAGGAAACCCTTGAAGAAAATTTTTGCAATCCTGATGACGAAAATGTTTTTTTTCCAGATTTGAAGAATAGGCAAACTATGATCATGTTGCTAAAAATTCTACTTTAGTCTTGAAGAACTTTTTTGTGCCCTGTTTTTGAAGACAAAAGAGTATGGTTTGATGTTTCTTTCAGGATGGATGAGAAGAGGAAAGATGACATAGTTTTGAGCTCCTGTAATGAAGAAAAAAAAATCATTTCCAGCTTAGATTTAAATGATTAGTTGCCAGTTTTGGATTCAAGCTTTGAAGAGTATCCTTGTAGGCCTGGGTTTCAAGAGGAAACCAAAGGAGAAAATTTCCAGCCTTAGTCATGGAAATGACTATATGTAGCAAACTATTGTAATTCTAGAAAATGATGAAAGCTTAGTAATCTTGTACAAAATCTGGTCATATGTTTCAATCGTCAGGGAGGTTTTAGATGAAAAAAGGTTGGCATGAAGGACTCATCGTTATTATCGAAGAGAAAACAAAGGGAAAATATGATGAAGATAATAGCGCAATGATTGAAGAAGATTCTATAAACCCAAAGGAAAAATCGATCTTTGTTTCAAACCCTAGTATTCACATTTGCGATCATTTTCTGCAACCAGAATTGAGACAGAATAGCATTGTCCTTATAGATCAAGAAACCCTAGGCATTAATGGAAACCCTAGGCATTAATGGAAACAGATCTTTGCACCCATAGTCAATTTCGAAGCTAAGTGTTTCCGAGAAAAATAGTGTCTTTTCGATCTGCTAGCCCTCTAGGATTGGCAGCTATCCTAGAAACAAAAAATCAAAGAAATTTGGGATTTCCTCTATGTATGATACATAAGAGTGAGGTAAAGGAACCAAACTGGATATTCTACTTGACTCCTTGCTTGATCTCTCTCCCCCTCGACAGAGCTTACAACTCCTCTCCTACTTATCCCACTTAGAGAATACCTGTAGAGACAAAGTAACAAAACACCATCAAAGCATCTCGATCTATTATATCATAAGCATTACAGAATTAGAAATACAATGAGCATACAATGGCATTCACAAATAACAACATTCACAAATACACGATTGTATGGAGGAAAACTCAAACTACTTTATTAAAATATAAGGGAGAATTACAACCCAGCTGTCTGATCTAGCATCATCTTCCCAGCATCAAAGCCCTCTTCATCTCATGAAAATCAAGATCACATCAACAACATAATGCTCTTTCTCAACCACAAACTATCAACACTTCCTTGGAAATTACAAAATTCCAGCTTCCAGATCTCTCAGATGAGGGATCCATTTATAGATGTGTGCAAGGGTGTGAGTCATCTCTGGGGTTTTGATTAGTTTCATTCCACTTGTTGTTTTTGGTTCCACTTGGAGATTTCTTGGATCTCTTATTCATCCCTGGGCGAATTTGGAGAGGCAAGTGTCATAAGAGAAGTTTCTAGAAGATTCCATGAGCATCCACTTAGCAAACTATATCAAACATTTGTCTTTCCTCGCTCATCGCACCCTATAGAAGGCCTCTTCAGTATGCATCGCACCTGGCTAGTGTAGGAGTCAGTATGCATCGCACCCTAACAATGGAGCAGTCTGTATGGTCTTGTTTTGGCTAGTTCTGAATGGTTTTTCAGGTGGAACTTTTGTGGAATGATGTAATCAGTTGACCATGATCCTTTAGGGTATGAAACAAAACTTTTAGGGTTTAAAGAGCCCTAGTTTATCGACATTTAAGATTGGGGTTGAAGTGCCCAAATATGTCTATAACAGTTGCCCACTAAAGCATGAAGTTGTAAATCTTTTGATGTCAGGTTAAATGCTTTATCATGAGGATCCAAGGTTTTCAAAACTGGAAGGTGACTTGTATAAGATACAATACAATACATCATCATCATAATATAATTTTCATGATCTAGTTGAGGCCGGCATTCCCATGCTCAACTTTATAAATTCATTATCATGTACATATGACAGATAATCGCCTGCAGTTGCAGACTAATGATTCTTTATATGTGGAGTCATCATCCCTAGCTCAGATGACTATCTGTGCAGCTTCTGTGTACATTTGATGTCTTTGTGTCCCTGAATATATCGCAGCCCAGATGGATGAAACTAGATCCGGGGTCTTCAAACTCATTCAATCTTCGTCCAATGTACAAGTCGATCCATGTGAAGAGATGTTTTGAAGTCGAACATGGAAAGACATCGCCTAATTACCATCCAATAATGTGAACTATTAATAGATGTGAGTGATCCAGGTGGATGTTGGTGGCCACCCAACTATCCCATTTGGACCCCCGCAACTGTCTCTTTCAGCTTTTCAGTTTCTGTAATTGTAGCACAATTTACTATTTTTAGCAGTTTTTTCGGGTCCTAAATTTCCGGAGCCGTTTTGAGGCCCTAAACGACGTTTTTTGGGAAATCTAGGGGCAACATGGGTCCATGGGCCGATGTTTCCCTTCCCAAAGTGGTAGTTCTCGGATAGATCTTTCTAACGAGCTATCATACGCGTCAAACGAAGATTGTATGCCAAAGTTACGACCCCGGGAAATCGATGTACCAATTTACCCAAAACGGGGCCCACAATTTGGCGTTTCATCTTCTAGGGTTAGGTTTTGGAATGTGAAGGGTTTTCCATTGTTTCTCAACAATAAATAGGCCTTTGAGCCTCATTGTAACATAGTTCAAAACGGTTCAGAGGCATGTAGCCGCCACATCTCTTCTCAGAGATAAGCTACCATCGCCCTAGCTGGTTTATTTCCATTTCTGGTTGTAAGCATATTTCGATATTTTCCATTAATGAAATGAAGCATTATTTCCGCAGCATCTTTGTGTATATGGTTATCTCTGTAATCTATTGCGTTCCTATTTAAGTCTGGATCAGCGAGAGGAATCACCGATAATGATGATGACCCTCAAGGTACTACAGTACAATTCACATGGTGTGAATATATGATCCAATGTCGAACACCACGCAAAATCTTTCGGTCGAAGGCCATTGATTCAACCTGTCGTTGGAAGTGAGAAACTTGCCATTTAGGTATGCAACCTTCAAAGTACTGAAAGGGTTGTTTCTAAGTCAACTTCTTGGATAATGAGCTAGTGTCGACAAGAAGTGACTCATCATAGGAGGGCGTTAATGTATCCCACATCTACAACATGAAACGAAGCAAATTATTTTCTGGAGGTGAAAACGATCTGACGACACAAGGTTTAGGAATGGCGGTCATGAAAAATGAAGGGTGAAGGTATTACAGTGGATGAGGCATTAACTGGATGGTGGTTTCTCAACTGAATGACTTCTCTTGAACATATCGGCGACACTAAGATCGATTAGTAGCATTAACCCCAAGAGATGGATGGTGTGGAAGACCAATGGTGATATGGCCGGTGAACGGAATGACCCAACCCGACTCAATCATGGTGATGGAGTGAAAGTGTCATGTTCAAGAGCGACCTGCTACCATAATATTCTTCAATTTTTCTTCCCTCTTTCCCCAGTCATTGCTAACCAATACCTATTTATTTTTGTCAAGCTTGAGGAGGATGACATATGCTTGTTCTATAATTTTCCCTTCAAGAAAACCTGTCGCTATGTTTTAGCGAGCCTAGTGATAGTGAAACTCATTCTTGTCTAGGTGGAAAAGTTTGTCACTATTGTTTTAACGAGTTTAACGACAAAGACAACTCAATCCTTTTCATGTTTAGAGAGTTTGAAATGGACGAAAAGGAAACTCCAGCGGTTCTTTTTTTTAGTATAATCCCTTAAGTCCAAAAAAGGATAAAATAATACACAAGGGATGACTTTTTGATCACTTTAGCAAGCCAAAAAGACAAGTGCTCGAACTTTTTCATGAGATAATCCCTCAGGTCTGAAAAAGATTAAAATATACAAGAGGGATGGCACTTCCCATTACTTTAACGAGCTGGAAAGGCCAATAGCTCAACAACATTTTCATTTTTAACGAGTCTGAAAAGAGTTTAAAGGAGACTCGTTTTTTGAGGAACGAGTGGCATTTAGGGTAGCAACTGGTTCTGGGTAAGCTTAGAACCTCTCAAAACAAGGTGATGTGAAGAGACTGGCTAATAGGACCACTCGTTGTAGCTGTTCCTCAAATGGGTAAACAATCAAGTGGAAGCGTATGATCGGCCAAAGGGATGGAGGTGATGGCAAGAACACAACCAAGGCTCAAAAAGGTTGATAGCATGGCAATCAAAAAGGTTATTTACTGAAGGCGGTGTTAGCTTCCTGCTGCAGCAGGTTATTCATTTTTCATGATTGGCATTTCACAGGCCAAATATGTCGTACTTTGCTTGCTGCAATGCTCCATATTTGCTCAAATAGTCTCCAAGTGAAGAAGGCTACTTCAAGTTCATCCAATTTGCCTTCAAATTTTGTAAATTTATCCCAGTATCGCTATTTTTAGTTAAAGGGAGGTCCAAACAGTTTAATCTTGGTCTCCCTAGGTTTAAATTTCCTGTTTTAGAATATAGAGATTGTAAATCTGTCCAAACAGTTTAATCTTGGCAGATTCTTAGATAGGTAGAGAAGCAGAGGAGCCCAACAGCTTAATCTAGGCTCTGGAAGAAATAAGGGTAGTATGTAGATAGGAAAGCATCAAAAGTAAAATGAATGACGGGTTTGCAAGTCTAAGTGCACCCCCAAACAAAAGAAGAAAAAATGCTAGGCAAGTAGGTTGGGTAGGTAGTTCTGAGGATGTTGAATTGCTGACCAGTTCAAGGTTTTCAGGTATCATATCATGCAGAACATAATCAGCAAGGATTTGTGTGCAAAAAAGCTCAAAAGAGGTATAACTGACTCCCCTTCTCTGTTCTCCTCAATCATTAACTAATTTCCCCAAAAGAGGTCAAGATCTGCTTGACACCTCTTAAGTTCCATCATCTTCATAACACTGGCTTGAGTAAAGATCTGCTTTACTCAAAGTTGTTCCATATTTTCTCCTAAAGTATGGTCCTACCCCTTGTAACAGCCTAAGCTCTCCTGAACTTAGCGCTTTCTTACCATCTCCATATTAACCACTAACATTATTATTTAGCTCCCTATTTTTCCCATCCCCTTATTAAATATTATAAAATCCCCCTACGTAATATCCCTCCCCCTGGTTGAAAAATAACCATAAGTACTCCCGGGAATTGCTCAGTTTATCTGAAACTCAGCAAGAACCCTTGACCTTCAAAACCGCCTCCCAAATACAATGGACTCCTTCCAAAGTATAAAATCCCTCTGAGGAAATCGGACCCCTTCCGAAACCTCCAATGCCCTTCACACCCACTTACTTGCTCTTTCCTCCTCAAAGCCATATCGCATCACAACCTCGCACTCTCATCTCCATGCAAGTCATCACCCCTCCGTCTCCGCCGATGCAATATTGCGATATCGACGATCAGCATTTGCAACCGCCGACTGTCCAACTCATTCACCCCTCCGTCTCCACCGATGCGATATTGCGATATCGTCGATCGGCGGTCGCAAGCGCCAAGTGTCCAACTCATTCACCCCTCCATTTTCCGCCGATACGATATTGCGATGTCGCCGATCGGCAGTCGCAAGCGCCGACTGTCCAACTCATTCACCCCTCTGTCTTCGCCGATGCGATATTGTGATATCGGCGATCGTCGTTCGCAAGCGCCGACTATCCAACTCATTCACCCCTCCGTCTCTGCCGATGCGATATTGCGATATCGCCGATCGTCAGTCGCAAGCGCTGAGTGTCCAATTCAAGCACCCCCGTTCCCCGCCGACACGATATCGTGATATCGCATCGGAGTTTCTTCATCACATTACCTCCAGTATCTCACCATGTCGCTCTGTACCAGGGACCCACAGCTGATGTCATCCGCCGTACAGCTGACGCCATGCTTACGTCAGCAGCCAAAAAGCCGAAACTTCGCGCAGGAAGAAAAATCGCACTTCGGAGCTCCATATCAAGAAACAGAGACAGTTTCCGATGCGCGATTAGTGCGCGAAGCGCTAATCACGCATCGCTATGGGAAATAGGCCATTTCAAGGAATCTTCAGGGAATCGTCTCATTTCTTAGCCCATTGCGCGCTGAAAAAACCCGAAAATCACCCGATCGTGCCAAAAGGATCCGGTTTAAAGACATCAGCAGATCAATCACATAGTTTAAAGTGTATCAGATCAAATCATCAGGCATCAAGCGTGTCAAAGAGTATCAGTCGACGACGGGAGCCATCAATGTAGCGGCAAAGAGCATCAGTGAATATCTTGAGCAGCGGCCCGAAGCAGGAGAACATTTAATATCTTCCAGCAGATTCATTGAAAGAGGGTGAAACTATTTGAAGCTCTCAAGTCGTAATTATTGCACATTCAATTCACACCAGAGCCGAACTGCAGTCCCCGAAGCACAATCACTCCAGCAACACCGCATCTGGTCCCCAAGGGCCACCTCGTCACTTGTTCCGATCCAGCTGCCCCCAGCGCAGCCAAAAAGATTTACTTGCATTTAATTCCAGCAACACTTAGATTTTTGAAGAGTCCTAAGCAGACCCGTTGAGGTCACTTGTAATGAGGTCTTTCCGATATTTTGCTTATAAATACCACCCTGAGCAATGTTGTGAGGGGTTGGTTGGTTGGTAGTAGTTGTTGTTCAATCTTCTTTCCAGCATTTTCTCTGAGCAGAGACTCGCACTGTAACTGTCATAATTTCCATAATCAAAGATTGCTGAAAGCATGGATTGCGAAACTACTTGATGTTTTCTCTTGGCCAAGGAATGATCACGGAATTCCTGTGCTTCTACATGACCCAATAAGTGTTCCTCTCCTCTGTTTAATTTTATGTTTTTTACCACCTTTCCGCCTTTCTAAATTGCAGGAAAAAAGAATAGCTTAAGATTTGTTTCATTACAACTTAAGTTCAATTTCTGCGTTTTTCAATGTTTTCTTCACAAATAGTTATGAGCTTGTATTCTTAAATGATCTGGTTTACGCTGTTTATTTCACATATGAATGCATGTCTTAGGAATTCTTAACTGCTCCTGGATCCCATTCATCCATTTCTCCTCTTTTTCAGCATGATGAAATGATTCTCCTTTTCCTTTCATCCCTGATGTTCACTCCGTACTTTCAGTAGATAGAGAATTGTATCCTGTGTGGCTATCCCTCTCCGTATCCCCTTGTGACCAAGAAAACGCTCGCAGGCCTCAATTTGTGACTCCATGCCCAATGGTTCGAAACTTATCACACTTTATTGTGCCTCTTTGTTCGAGAATCCTACCTTCTTTCCAATCACAATCAACACTCCCTTGAAGTAAGAAAGCTAGCCTAAAATCATCAACTAAGGTTGAATCAAAAGGAGAGAGCCATCTACGATTGCAGGCGGGCTAGAACCTGCAATCAGAAGATTGGTTTGTGGTTACCTCGACCGTATCCCTATTAGGAGCCTAGGGACAACCTGAGTGTTAACAGTGTGTTTTGCACATTATTGAAATCGAAAAATTGCTCCATCTGTAATATCCATGTTGCGGTATCCTTGCCATCAAACTTCCTCATATCGATTTTTGGAATATGGTGGGTCTTCGATCCAACATTAGAGTCTATGGAATCATGATTAACATTTCTTTTGCTGTCATCATGAGTTTCCTTTACTACCCTTTCACCATTAGTGACCATTTCTTGTAGCAACTTATTCATATTTATCTTCAATTCATCCATGTCTGTCTTCAAATCTATCTTCAAATCGTCCATCTTAGCTTCTACGTCTTTCTTTAAACCATCCATCTTAGCTTCTACTTATTTCTTTAAACATCCATCTTAGATTCTGTTCCTTTTTGTGCAAGTGACAATTGTTGCACTTGGTCTCGTAATTTTGATATATCATGTTGCATTTCTTCCTCTTCTTCATGGGTCATGCTAGAGATTTCAAGTTGCCTACTAGGTGTTTGCATTTTTCTTTCCTCGGGAATCAATTACCAATAATAATGCTTTACACTTCCCTTGAATTCCTTCAACTAATTTTTCAACCAATCTTATGCAAAAATTTAAAAAAAACTACACACCTTTTTTCACTTTGTAGGAGCCTGATATTGAATCTGATGTATCTCTGTAATTTTGGATCATCCAATTCTGAAATTGCGATTTGTGGTAGCACTTTGTGTCCTCTTTCCAATGCCAGCAATCTGATCCAAATTGGATTCTCCAAGGAAGAGTTATGCGAAATCTCCCACAGTGACCTGATTATAGACTAGTTCAGTAGAGCGATCTTGTACGACATGCCATGAGTCACTGTTTCGACCTTTGGCTCTGAAAAATATATAGAAGAAACTACAGTCCGTCCTCTTTCTACACCTTCTTATGAAATTTCAATCCAATGCTCAGAGAAAAATTTATGATGATTTTCCCCAGGTCACCTGTTTGGAATGTAATTTAGGAGTCCGCAAAAAGCCCAACTTCCTCAGATCATATCTCCGCAAATATAGTGCAAAAAGATCTGAAATTCAAACCCGAGATTTAGTGTGATGTCTTATCAAATGGGTTTTTTTTTTCAACTTTTGAAACGTCGAAGAAAAAAAAGGTATAGTGAAAATGCCACGATGACCTGTTTGGAGCAGCGAAACCCTAGAATCCAAAGCTCTGATACCAAATGTTATGTAACCAGCTCAAGAAAAAGATAGAAAAGATAGATCAATGCCTTAGAATTCAGCCTCTTCGAGGGGGAAACCTCCTTTACATTACATAAATGAACAATTCTTCGATAATTCAAATGACAAAACCTCCTTTCTATATATAGGAGTCTAATGAGTCATAATATAACCCAACCGACCTAACAATAATAATATAAAGTCACAAAAATAACAATAGAGGAATTTTATGGGGCACAGTAATAACAAAATGGGGACAATAGGGGCACAACAATATTAATAAGGGGTATAACTACAATATTAATGGGGGAATCACTAGTATTATAGGGACCCAACATTATGGGACACATGTGTGATATTCCTCTTTATTTTCCCGAACACTCCCTTCAGTTCTTTTCACTGCTTGATTAGTGAAATGGTCTGCCTGTTGGTTACGAGTCGATAAAACATGTTTGAAGATCACATCTCCTGAGCCTTCTAAATTCTTCTTGATTCTCCTCTATACTCTGTTCATGAATTCATTGTTGGGATTTTTGTGATGGGCCATTGCCTCTATTATTATGGCTGAGTCTCCTATTATAATGGGGTCTTATATCGCTCTTTTTTATTATTATTATTGTTCCCATTAATAGGTTGTAGGCTTCAACCTTATTATTTGAGACTTCTCCAAGTCCCCATTCATATGTAACATTTTCTTTCCCATCTGGATCAAGAATAATTCCCCCTGCCCCTGCCTTTCCAGGATTATGTTTTGAAGCCCCATTAAAGTAGAGGCAACGTCTTCTCTGATTTTTTTTCCAAATTGTGAATTCTTCTTCATTCAGTCTCATTTTCCAGCTATGTTCTGAAGTTTTCCTCCTTTGTCATTTTTGACCATTGTTATTTATTATGGCTTTGTTAAGCCAATCTTTCTCTTCTTGTTGAAGAGTGTTGTAGTCTGTTGATGATGTTCCTGTTAGCTCTGCTACAAAATCCAACATTTGAGGATCAAATGCAGTGTTGATCAGGTTGTTTGCGCGCGGAAGGATGCCCAAAAATGGATGCAAAAGTGCTCCAAAGGCCTTATCAGTCCTCTTATAGCCTTCACCGATTAAAAAAAAAAAAAAATTGCAGGAGGAAAGCCCTTTGGAGGGTAGAAATACACTATCGAGAGGCGCAAATACTCTAAAAATCATCAAAATCTCAGTAGCGCAGGCTTAAGAGTCCAAAATCATATCAGCCGTTGGATCCGGCCGATCAGCGGTCCAGATCATGTCGGCATATCGCATCGGAGCAGGCGGGCAGTGGCAGCGACAAAGGAAACCTCACCAATGAGCGATCGCCGATATCGCATCGGCGGGTTACAATGGAGGGCCTTTATGTTTCGCGATATGCGATCGCCGACATCTGATCACCATCGGCATATCGCATCGGCGTTTACAAAAGGGGCAGTGCCGTATACATGGTTAGGTGCGATGCGATAGTGCTATCAAATACTTCTCATAAAGTTTCGGATCCGCGGTGTTATCGCTATCGACGCTTTTAAATGGGGCAGAGCTTTGTATAAGGCATGTATGCGACCCGATGGGTCGGACCCGATATTATCATAAGTAATTCTTTATAAAATTTCAAGTTCGCGCCAAGGCCTTTTTCAATCGTTTTGGGCGCATTTTCGTTATATAATGAAATATGGAGAAATATGAAGGAAGCCTTGGGGGGTGCCGATAGCGATGAAGCCCGAACCCGATGGGGTCCGGGAAGCAAAATATATATGTTTTCAAGTCTACCAAAGGCAAAATTCCAGTGTTTTGCAGCATTTTTCAATGTATTTTTAAATAGAGGATTGGCCGGCTATCATGAGCGATTGCGACCCGAAAGGCGACCCGATAGAGGCATAACGCATGCATTGACTGTCAATATTTGAATTATGGCAAAGCGGATGGTGTTTCTCAGTGGTGCAATTATCATAAAGGCAGGCATGCAGCAGTACAGCGCAGTAGGTGGCTGCCTTCAAATAGCCGTATGGCCGAGCAGGAAAGAAGGCGTGTCCCAAACAGGTCAACATTTATCAGACATGATGGAGCCATTTCAATGTTCAGCGACTGCAGTTAATCAACAGTATGGCCGAGAAGGAAGCAGGACACCACAGATCCACTCAAAGCATTCAATGGCTATGGGCTTTACCCATATTTCACTCCACCGACCCAAAAAGGACCGCAGAGCACTAGAGAGGGACAAATCTATTCAAAACACAGTCAGATTTGTATCAGAGAGCCATTCCTAAATGTAAATATGGTTGGTGGCCATTTATGGGCTCCTCCATGCATTTCTTAACAGAGATATTTTGTATTGTATCACTATATTTACTCAGAACTCAGATGTAATAGGGGGATGAGTGTTTGATGAAGAGAACCCTGTTGTAAGGTTCAACTTCTGGAGACTGTAACTACTTTGTAACCTGCAGCGTCTAGTCTTCATTTCTAGCTAATACAAGCTTCTTTTGCTGCTTATTGCTCACTTTTCACTTCTCTTTCTTGTTCTAGGCTGTGCCTGTCTACATTTGTTTTATTGCTTTGAATGTTCAGCGTCAGAGGGGCTGTCATCCCACCTCTGCGTTAGGATTTAGCATGTATCATAGAACATGTGGGTGGGTTTCTGTTGTTTAATGCATAGAGAGTTGTCATCCTGTCTGTGTGTTAGAAACTAGATTTACAAACCTCTTAACTGGTTGCAGCCGGCCATCACAGGGTCTTGTGCATCTGCTGGTGTGGTCAGTGTTCTCCATTATCACCTTATCTGCAAGATGTGAGTAATAGGTGGTTAAAAGCCTTGTAGTCTGGGGGTGCTCACCCATGTCTGGGGTCAATCATAGTAGAAGTGGTTATCTGGATTGAATATGTAGCATTTGTTCCATTCATCCACCATTTATCCAATTATATTTGGTTAAATTTTTAATGTTCCCGAGAATCACTGATATACAACCTAGGTGAGTTTCCTGGGGTGCTAACATTAATTGGCGCCGTTGCCGGGGAGAGGAGAATCGAAGCTCAGCTTCCCTGGGAGAACGACATAGTTTCAAGCTTTGATGACAGACAAGGTTTGAACACAGAATTTGGTTGTAATCATCTGTCTGGTGACTCCACTGGTGGAAGACCATCCTTTGGCGACTCCACTTAGAAGTTCTGGCTCAGTTTGTGAGGCATGCTAGAAGAAATCCGCAGAAGTTTCCAGCTGAACCATTGCTTGACCCTGGAAAAGTTGTTAAATCGAAGAAATCATCAAAGAAAGGGGCATCAGGATCAGGTAAGCCTAGAAACTCTGATTTATCTCTGAAAGATGAGTTTATAGCTGAAGAAACACAACTTGAAGTTTTAGAGCCCAGCACTGTTAGCAAGGAAATTCTTTTAGAGATCAGTTCATCCCCTTTTGTAGTCAGTTCTCCTTTGAATCTCAGTCCAAAGAAAGTTTCCCATTTTGTCCAAAACATCCCAATATCCTTCCCATCCATTGCACTATCTCCTGCTGCTCTATCTGTTAGTATTCTTCCACATATTCCAAATATGGCAGGACAGCAAGCACCTACCAGGATTGAAAGGATCGTTGCTGCTAGATATGGACCGTTGGTCTTGCCTGTACCTCTAAATGCTATGACTACAGGAGAATATCAAAAATATATGCCCAAATTTACTGGAACAGAGGGGGTGACAGCGGAAGAACATCTTGAAGATTTTTATAGTTATGCTGACAATTTAGATATCAGTGAGAATGACGTATGGATGAGAGTTTTGTCCAGAGCCTTGATGGAGAGGCTAGGAAATGGTTTAGAGAGTTACCCCAGAGATCTATAGCAGATATTGAAGCATTAGATGAAGCATTTTTGAAGCAATGGGGAGATAAGAAGGACCTATTATATTATCATACTGAGTTTGGAAACTTGAAAAGAGAAAGGGGTGAATCTTTGCCTGATTTCAATAAAAGATTTAATAAGATGTACAGTAAAATACCAGCTGAGGTAAAGCCTACCCCCACCACTGCAAAACTCACATATGCTAATGCTTTTGACCCTGATTTCTGCTTACTGTTGAGAGAAAGAAGATGCCCTACTTTGAATGATATGCAGGAAGCAGCCCTCGAGGTGGAATCAAATATTATGGCAGCAGAGAAGTTGAAAAGTCAAATTGATAGGAGAGAGCCGAGAGGGGAGGTTTCTTCTTCTCAGGCTCCAACTTCAGAGCCTAAGTTAGACAAAATGACTAAGATGATAGAGTCATTGGCTGCTGAAGTTTCAAGGCTAAAGGTAGAGCAGGCTTCAGGCAAAACAACGCAGCGAAACACATTTGCTCCAAGAAGTCCAAACCCATTCAGAAAAGCAAACAATCAGCTACAAATCATGCAAAGAGGTGAGCAAGCCAAAGAAGATCATAGGGTTAAAGCTCCTTTTCAAAATGCAGTAATGGACGGGGAATAATTTGAAGAAGAGGAAGATGAAATTCACTGTATGGAAGATAAAGGTAGCGCTGTATTTTTAACATTGGCTGAATATGAAGAATCATTGCAGCAAGAGCAAGAAAAACGAGGATGGGACACTGGTGCTGTGCTGCAATCAGGTGAACAGCAGCGCAAATATAATGTAAGATCCAATGCAATTAATGCCAAAGAAACAATTGCAGAAGAAGCTGCTGCCCAAGTAGCTCCACAACATACCAGGCAAAGAAGATCAGCAGCTGATCCGGTCACCCTAAAAGTTCTAGTCCAAGAGGTAAAAGCTACTGATAAGCCTTTCTCTTCTTTTAGTGTTGAATCAGAAGTTCAAAAATTGAAGGTTGTTGTGCCTCTATCTGAATTGGTCAAGAGTGAATTGTTCAGAAAACCCATCCTTGAAGTCCTTGAGTTAGAACCTAAACAAGCCTCTATTGACTCTGTCAATTTGCAAGATGACAAGCCTGCTATTGTGCTCAGCCCTATGGTGGAACCTGCTGATAATAATTCCCCATCTTTCTATGTTTCATTAACTATCCATGATAAAATCCTCCATAATTGTCTGCTAGACACAGGTGCCAGCCACAATCTAATGCCTAAAACAGTCATGGAAGAATTAGGCCTTGATATCACTAGACCCTATCATGATTTTTTCTCGTTTGATTCAAGGAAGGTAAAATGCCTTGGATTGATCAAGGATCTAGCCATTACCTTAACTCAGCTGCCTATGAAGAGTATGATGATGGATATAGTGGTGGCCGATGTCCCCCTGAAGTTTGGTATGCTGTTGTCTAGAGGGTGGATTAAGAGACTAGGAGGGACATTACAGAATGATCTATCTTATGCAACTGTCCCAGTGTTTGGAGGAGAAAGCAGGAGACTATATAGAGAAGCACAGCTGGCATATATCATTAGTGATGAGAAGAATCCCACAAATCATCCCATATATGCAGTGGATACTGATTTTGGAGCATGCATTCTCCAAATAGAAGAATCTCAGAAGGCTGCATTGCAAATCAGGAAACATTCAGATCAGGCCGAGCTTGATATAGAAGAACAGATTTGGGAGATGTTTTTTGATGGAGCTTGCACCAAAGAGACTGCAGGAGCTGGGGTGGTGCTAGTATCCCCACGGCAAGAAAGTGTTGAATTGTCCCTAAAGCTGGTATTTCAGGCGACAAACAACATAGCAGAGTATGAAGCTCTGCTATTGGGCCTTCAGGCAGCCAAAGACAGAGGAATAAAGAAGCTGAAGGTATTTGGAGATGCTGATCTGATAATTCAGCAAGTAAATAAAACATTCCAAGCAAAGCATCCAAGGCTGAGAGCTTATAGAGATGAGGTATGGAGAGTCAAAGACTCCTTTGATTTTTTTTGCATTTCATATATTCCTAGAGCCCAAAATCATCTTGCCGACTCCCTTGCCATCTCAGCTAGTCTATTTACTCCTCCATCCCCTCCCAAACTAGTTTATGAGGTACAAATGAAGTATAGACCCTCTGTGCCTGATAATGTCCACCATTGGAAAGTTTTTGATGATGATGATGAGTTGAATAGGTTTCTTCAAGTCATTGATGAATTTTCTGAAATGCAAGCTGACCAAAATAATGATGCTCTACTAGAATCTCCCAAGTTCCCGTTTAAAAATAAGATTGGCAAGAATAGCATAGTCCAACTTCCTAGCAACCACATTCCTAAGGGTTTAATTCCTCTTGAGCGATTATTTGATCATAATGATGTGCCTTATAAAGCTGCCTATAAAGAAGACCAAGCTGCTGTGTGTAAGCATAACATAGGAAACCCAGCCCAGCCCAAATTCATTAATCTGTCCGCTAAACTATCTGATGAGCAGAATACCGAATACTGCAAGTTAATGAGGCAGTTCGCTGGTGTGCTTGCCTGGGAGTACAGTGATCTGAAAACATATGATAAAAATGTAATTCAGCATAAAATTCCGCTTGAAAAAGACACTATTCCTTTCAAACAGAAGCTGAGACCGATGAATCCGTTGCTCCTTCCTCTGGTGGAGAAAGAGATTAAAAAGTTGTTGGCTGCTAAGATAATAGTGCCTCTCAGATATTCTAAATGGGTGGCGAATCTGGTTGTCGTGAGGAAGAAGAATGGAGAAATCAGACTGTGTGTTGATTTCAGGAATCTAAATAAGTGCTCCAAAAAGGACAATTATCCTCTGCCAAAAATGGAGCATTTGTTGCAGCAAGTCTCAGGTGCCAAAGTAATGTCTTTTATAGACGAATTTTCAGGCTTTAATCAAATCGCTGTGCATCCAGATGATCAAGAGAAGACATCATTTACCACGCCTTGGGGCACATTCATGTATGCAAAAATGCCATTTGGACTCATGAATGCTGGAGCCACCTTTCAGCGCGCTATGGATATAGCTTTTGTGGGAGAAAAGGATAAGTTTGTGCTGATATATCTTGATGACATAACTGTCTATTCCAATAGCCACCATGAACATTTACAACATTTAAGAAAGGTGTTCTTGAAGTGCAGAAGGTTTGGGATTTCACTCAATCCCAAAAAATCCCAATTCGCTTTGGAAGAAGGCAAACTGCTGGGGCATGTAGTGTCGGTTGTAGGTGTTCATATTGACCCAGAAAGAGTCAAAGCAATTCAGGCCTTGGCTCTTCCTAGATCAAAGAAAGATATACAGTCTTTTCTGGGCAAAATCAACTTTGTAAGGAGGTTCATCCCTAATTTTGCAGAGCTAGTGAATCACATAACCTCCATGTTGAAAAAGGAAGCAGAGGTAAGATGGACTGATGTAGCAAGGAAATCTTTTGATTCCATTAAAGAGGCTATTATGCAAGCTCCTACTTTAATAAGCCCCGACTATAGCAAGGAGTTTCATCTCTTCTCATTTGCCTCTAAGGACACGATCGCAGCTGTTCTGTTGCAGCAAGATGAAGCCAGTCAAGAGCATCCAGTGGCCTTTTTCAGCAAGAACTTAAGGGATGCTGAGTTAAGGTACGATATCATTGAAAAGTAGGCTTATGCTCTTGTTAAGTCTTTGAAAGCTTTCCGAGTATACATCTTGCATTCCAAAATAGTTGCATATGTGCCCTCTGCTGCAATAAAGGATGTATTAACACAGCCTGATGTTGATGGAAAAAGAGCGATATGGATTGCAAAAATGATAGAATTCAACATAGAGCTGAAGCCCACCAAGCTGGTAAGGGGTCAAGGGCTTGCTAAATTGTTGACTCAGGAAAATTGCAGGCTTTGGACATTGATTTCTTGTTCAATGTAGCAGAGAATGGTCAAACAGAGGAGCATAAAACAACCGAAACGAAGAGAGAGCAGTCAGTGCCCAACAACCTAGCCTCATGTAGCTAGTATGCTGCAATAATCAATTTTCTCTTAAGGTTTGAAGTCCCTTCAGATTTCCCTCAAAGTCAAGCAAGAACTTTAAAACTCAAGGCAACAAAATATTGCATCAATGATGGTTTGCTCTATTGGAGGGATCCATCCGGAGTGCTTTTAAGATGTCTGGACAAAGAACAGTCAGTAGTAGTTATGCAGCAGTTCCATGACAGCATGTGTGGAGGACATCATTATTGGAGAACTACAGCCCAAAATATTCTCAGAGCTGGATACTATTGGCCCTCTTTATTTTCTGATGCTTTTGCTTTTGTTAAATCTTGTGACAGGTGCTAGAGATTTGAAGGTAAGCAGCAGTTGAAATCCCTGCCCCTAAAGCCAATAATTGCAAAAGGACCATTTCAGCAGTGGGGCTTGGATTTTATTGGTGAAATCAACCCACATTCCAGTGGCCAGCACAGATGGATATTAGTGGCCACTGATTATTTTACAAAATGGATTGAAGCAATCCCAACAAGGAAGGCTGATCATAATGTGGTCATGAAATTCTTATCAGAAAATATTTTCAGCAGATTTGGTTGCCCTCATAAGCTAATAACAGATAATGCAGCAGCATTCAGGGCAAAGGAATTGGTGGAAATGTGTGATTCGATGGGCATTAAACTTGTTCATTCCACATCCTATTACCCCCAAGGGAATGGTTTAGCAGAATCCTCTAATAAAAGTTTGATTAGGATAATTAAGAAGCTATTAGAGGATAATAAAAGGAATTGGGATGCCAAGCTGAAGTATGCACTTTGGGTGGACAGAGTGACTATCAAGAGATCTACAGGCTGCTCTCCCTTCAAGCTGGTATATGGTACTAAGGCCATTTTTCCAATTCAACTTACACTCCCAGTGGCAAAGTTGCTTCAAACAGCGCAAAATGAAGAGTATGATATGGCAAACAGAATCACTGATTTAACAGAATTATATCAGATTCGAGAACAGATGGTTGAAAAAGCTACAGCACATTAGCAAAAGGTCAAAGAAGCCTTTGACAAAAAGGCAAAAAGAAACAATTTCCAGGTTGGGGATTTGGTCATGAAATGGGATGTTTTTAAAGAAAAGAAAGGTAATCATGGAAAATTTGATGCTCTCTGGACAGGCCCGTTTGTTATTTCACAGATTCAAGGGAACAATACCTTCATACTGAAAAGTATGGAAGGGGAGACAGTTTTTGATGGCCCAGTTAATGGGCGGTTTTTAAAAAACTATGTTATTTAAGGTCTCTGGCCTTAAAGCTGTAAATATTTTGCTTTCGTCGGTTGTTAGTATAGCCATAGTAGACTCCATGCCCAATGGAACACTAGGAATTTTGCTAATATTGATTTGTCATGGGAAAGGCATTGATCTACAAGTTCTTAAGACCTCATAGGGAGGATCTCATCCCCAGAAGGAGCCAGTGTTAGCTCTGCTACAAAATCCAACATTTGAGGATCAAATGCAATCCTGATCAGGTTGTTTGCACGCGGAAGGATGCCCAAAAATGGATGCAAAAGTGCTCCAAAGGCCTTATCAGTCCTCTTATAGCCTTCACCGATTAAAAATATATATATATATATTGCAGGAGGAAAGCCCTTTGGAGGGTAGAAATACACTATCGGGAGGCGCAAATACTCTAAAAATCATCAAAATCTCAGTAGCGTAGGCTTAAGAGTCCAAAATCATATCAGCCATTGGATCCGGCCGATCAGCGGTCCAGATCGTGTCGGCATATCGCATCGGAGCAGGCGGGCAGTGGCAGCGACAAAGGAAACCTCACCGATGAGCGATCGCCGATATCGCATCGGCGGGTTACAATGGAGGGCCTTTATGTTTCGCGATATGCGATCGCCGACATCTGATCGCCGATATCGCATCGGCTTTTACAAAAGGGGCAGTGCCGTATACATAGTTAGGTGCGATGTGATAAGCTGATGCGATAGTGCTATCAAATACTTCTCATAAAGTTTCGGATCCGCGGTGTTATCGCTATCGGCGCTTTTAAATGGGGCAGAGCTTTGTACAAGGAATGTATGCGACCCGATGGGTCGGACCCGATATTATCATAAGTAATTCTTTATAAAATTTCAAGTCCGCGCCAAGGCCTTTTTCAATTGTTTTGGGCGCATTTTCGTTATATAATGAAATATGGGGAAATATGAAGGAAGCCTTGGGGGGTGCCGATAGCGATGAAGCCCAAACCCGATGGGGTCCGAGAAGCAAAATATATATGTTTTCAAGTCCGCCAAAGGAAAAATTCCAGTGTTTTGCAGCATTTTTCAATGTATTTTTAAACAGAGGATTGGCCGGCTATCATGAGCGATTGCGACCCGAAAAGCGACCCGATAGAGGCATAACGCATGCATTGACTGTCAATATTTGAATTATGGCAAAGCGGATGGTGTTTCTCAGTGGCGCAATGATCATAAAGGCAGGCATGCAGCAGTACAATGCAGTAGGTGGCTGCCTTCAAATAGCCGTATGGCTGAGCAGGAAAGAAGGCGTGTCCCAAACAGGTCAACATTTATCAGACATGATGGAGCCATTTCAATGTTCAGCAACTGCAGTCAATCAACAGTATGGCCGAGAAGGAAGCAGGACACCACAGATCCACTCAAAGCATTCAATGGCTATGGGCTTTACCCATATTTCACTCCACCGACCCAAAAAGGACTGCAGAGCACCAGAGAGGGACAAATCTATTCAAAACACAGTCAGATTTGTATCAGAGAGCCATTCCTAAATGTAAATATGGTTGGTGGCCATTTATGGGCTCCTCCATGCATAGCTTAACAGAGATATTTTGTATTGTATCACTATATTTACTCGGGTCTTAGATGTAATAGGGGGATGAGTGTTTGATGAAGAGAACCCTGTTGTAAGGTTCAACTTCTGGAGACTGTAACTACTTTGTAACCTGTAGCGTCTGGTCTTCATTTCCAGCTAATACAAGCTTCTTTTGCTGCTTATTGCTCACTTTTCACTTCTCTTTCTTATTCTAGGCTGTGCCTGTCTACATTTGTTTTATTGCTGTGAATGTTCAGCGTCAGAGGGGCTGTCATCCCACCTCTGCGTTAGGATTTAGCATGTATCATAGAACATGTGGGCGGGTTTCTGTTGTTTAATGCATAGAGAGCTGTCATCCTGTCTGTGTGTTAGAAACTAGATTTACAGACCTCTTAACTAGTTGCAGCTGGCCATCACAGGGTCCTGTGCATCTGCTGGTGTGGTCAGTGTTCTCCATTATCACCTTATCTGCAAGCTGTGAGTAATAGGTGTTTAAAAGCCTTGTAGTCTGGGGGTGCTCACCCATGTCTGGGGTCAATCATAGTAGAAGTGGTTATCTGGCTTGAATATGCAACATTTGTTCCATTCATCCACCATTTATCCAATTATATTTGGTTAAATTTTTAATGTTCCCGAGCATCACTGATATACAACCTAGGTGAGTTTCTTGGGGTGCTAACAGTTCCTTTAACATTAAGGATTTCAGAAGTTAAACCCCATGTTTTGAGAGGGTTTTTCCTATTCTTGGGGTCTGGCCTTTAAAAATGCACTTGTTTCTCGTCAACCAAATTTGCCAACAAAGAACTACTGGGATGCACTTCCAGATCCTTTATATCATCACTTTCCTCTTTGTTGTGTATGGATAGGCGTTATCCAAGGTTTGGAGAAAATCCGGCAGAGGCTTTTCAAAATTTATGTTGATTTCAAGAGGACTTATGAGCTGTTGTCAGCACTCTTTGGCGAAGATGCAGTCTTGAAATAAATGTTGAATGGTTTCTTTTGCCTACAAGCACATTGGGCATCTTGATGGGCCTTGGAAGCCTTTTTTTTTAAGTTTTCACTAGTTAAGATCTTCCCTTTTAAAAGTGTCCAAGTGAACATTTTGATCTTAAGCAAACTTTCAGATTTCCAAACTGTCTTCCAAAAACCCCAGCCTTGACTATGTATTTTCCACCACTTGGATCCCAAAGGAAGTCATCTTTTTCATCGTAGTTTATGGGTGCTGCCCCTTTAAGAAGCTACCTTAATTTTCTCCATTGCACTTCCATATTTGCAGGGATTGTTAAGGTTTGCCATTCTTGCCATTCTCTCTGATTCCAAAGAGAGATTGAGTGTAGAGTATTTAGATGTTTTCCTCTCATCTATTTTTGAATACCTTCAATTTCTGAGTGATTTTTTAGAGGTTCTTTACCCATAATTCTATCATCCCAAATCGATATTTTTTTCCATTGCTTGGGATTTTAGAAATATAATTGCTCATTAAAGGAATTATCCTTTTTACTAACTTCCAGACTCGAGTACATTGTCTTGATGGGATATTTCCATTCAACAGAGTTTTCCTAAGGTTGTCCATGTATTTTGAAGCGAGTGTTTGATCAGTCTCCATATTATTTTCATTCCCGGGGTAGCATTCATGAGGCGCTGTAGCCGAATTGATAGGCTTCCTTGTTCATATGGTAATACTACTTGCTCCCACCTAACCAAACTGAACTTTTTGTTTCCTTGCTTCACTCCCTGCCATAAAAAAATTCTTAAGATTAACTCCATTTGTTTATGGGCATTTGCTGGAACCAAGATTATTGCATATTGGTAGATTGGAAGTGCTGCTAGGAGTGATTTAATTAATATTACCCTTCCTGCCGTATTTAGCCACATTATTCCCCAGCTTTGGATTTTGTTTTCCCTTTTTTCAATCTGTTTGCTCCATATTTCTTCAGTCAAGTTTTCTTTTGAGATGGGGAGTCCCAAATAAAATAAATGAGTCCATTTTTCCTATATGGGGATTTCTAGGATTTGTGAAATCCTTTGCATGATTCTGGGAGGGGTATTTCATCCATATGTTCTACATTTTGTGTTGTTTAAGAGACCACCTGAAACCTATAGAAAATCATCCAATATTATTTTGAACCTTTTTGCAATTATTGCAGATTCCCCTCCAATAATAGAGTGTCATCAGCAAAAAGAGAGTGGTTTATGGTCTTTACTCCTCTTGCTATTCTGAGCCCAATGATATTTCTTTCTTTTCTTTGTTTTTCCAAGGCTCTGCTTAAAGTTTCTGCCATTATAATATATTAGAAGGGAGAGAGAGGCATCCTTGTCTAGGCCTCTTGTGCTTTGAAAGAATTCGCTGGGCCTTCCATTTATAAGAGGGGCAATCCAAGAAGTAGTGATGCAAGCCTGGATGACTTTTATTATCTCTCTTGAAAATCCAAGTTTTTTGAGGACTGCCATTAGATATGGGAGGTTGACCCTGTCGAAAGCATTTGCCATATCCAGTTTGATTATGATTCATTTTTATTTTCTTTACATGCTGGATTGTACAGCTTCCTATACAATAATTACATTATCTATGATTTGCCTGTTGGGCACAAATTCTCCTTGGTTTTCAGATATTATTGTTGGGAGAACTTCCTTGATTCTATTTGCAATTATTTTTGTGATGATCTTATAGGAGGAATTGCAAAGGGAGATGGGGTGAAATCTATTGAAGGTGGAGGGGCTGGATTCTTTTGGGACTAATGCAAGATAGGAGGACTTTGTATTGCTTCCTATTTTTTTTTTGAAGACATTCTTCACCATTCTTAAGAAGTCCTTTCTTATTGTATTCCAATGGAATTTGTAGAATGATACTGTAAAACCATCTGGCCCTGGGGATTTGTCTAGATGTATGCTCCATATGGCCGCCACTACCTCTTCTTCTATTATCTCTTTGCAAATTTTTGAGTTTTGTTCTTTTTTAATTTATTTTTTTGTTTGCTGTAGAAAACTTTCATACTCAGCTATTTCTTCTCTGGCTGAAAGTAAATTTTTAAAATGCTTGTGGGATGCTTTTTTTAGTTCCTCTGCACCTTTGACCTCTTGACCATCAACTTGTATTTTTCCTTTTTGATTTCTTTCTCTTCTTATCTTAATCATATTGTGGAAGAAGGAGCTGTTTTTAACCCCTACCTTGAGCCACAGGCTTCTAGATTTCAATCTGGCCTCTTCTTCCTCTTTCCTATTTTCCCTGTATATTTCCCAAAATATCTCCTTCTCTCTTAAATAATCATGTTTGTCTTCTTCTTTTCTTTCTTTTTCAGTTTATATGATGTCCATTTTCTGTTGCAGTTCTTTTTTCCTTTCTTTTTTTTATTTCATTTTCTCTTGCCCATTCCTTTAGCTTGGCTCTTAAATTTTTTAATTTTGTTTCCCAAATATATTGGAGTGGTCTCGATATTCTTGGTGCCCATGCTTCCTTGATTAGTTCGCTGAATTCTATGTTGTTGTCCCATATTGGGTTGTATTTGAATGGAAGCGGTCCTTGATTTTCCATTTTTCCCTTCATTATTGCCACCGGCTTATGATCAGATGTCGTGGTGTGTGGAATTTTAGATTTAATAGAGTTGTGAACTGCTGCTATGTTTTCTTGAATCGGAATTCTTTCTAGCCTTTCTTTAATGTTATTTTTTCCCACTCTTTTGTTTCTCCATGTATATTTTTCGTTGTTTGGGGGAATGTCTATTAAGTTGTGTTGTTCCATTATCTCTTCCATAGCATCCCTGGATGGGTCTATGTGGTATGTCCCTCCAAAATTTTCTTCTATAATTCGTACCAAATTTAAATCCCCTCTAAGAATTATTTTCCCAGTTTGTATTTCTTTTAGTGCTTCCTTTATGGTGTCCCAGCATTGCTCTTTTTCCTTGTAATGATTGGGGGCATATATGTTTATGAAACTGTACTTCTCTTTTGTGCTTATTTGATTTAGATTTGTTTGTATCCAGTGCTGATATTTTTTTTATTGTATCATTTCCTAGTGTCCTTTCTTCTATATTGTGCAAATTCCTTTTGAAGCTCTTGTTGCCTGTATTGCTTCCCCTTCGTAATATTTGAATTTTTGAATTTTTATTTTTTTCATTTCATGGCTATTTTCTTTGGTGTCTTGAATGATAAGAATGTATGGATTTTCTTTTCCCAAAATGTCTCTTGTGGAATTTTCTTTAAAGGGTGATCCCATTCCTCAACAATTCCAGGAGACCACTATCATTATTTGCTTATTGGGTGGTGCAAGGGGCCTTTCCCTCTTTGTTGGCTTTTATCATTGTTTCCTGAGCCTCTTCCCAGAAAGGATTCTATTGGTTGTTGCATTCCTAATGCCATTTCCTTTGTTGCTGCTTTATCCCTCAGTTCTTTGTTTGAATTTCTTCCTGCTTTTTTTTATGTTCTATATTTTGAAGAGTTTCCTTTGACTGATTTCTTGTTAGAATTCTGTCTACTGAGGGAAGGGGAGGAGATTGAGTGTTTGAAATCGGAGGGGATGCTGGGGGTTGAGAGTATGGTGGGGGGGGATCTGGATCTGGATATGGGGGGATGGGGGAGCAGAGGGGTCTAGTGGCCCAAAAGGATTTAGGCTAATGAGAGGATTGTTGCCTACTTTTGGTGATGGAGGGAGGAGGTTAGAGGATGCAAGGGGCTACAAAGAAGGATGAAGGGGTTGTTTGTTGGTTGTCTTCTTCCTTTTATCCTGTTCCCATTTGTTTTCAAGATCTTCAACCTTTTCATTTTCATTTGTTTTTTGTATATCTATTAGAAAAATGACCATATTCATGAAATACGTTGCATTTGAAGGGGATTTGCTCATAATCCAGTTGTTGAATATGTGTCCATTGATGCACTTTGATTTTGATTGCTTCTGGAAGCCCTTTCCCTAGATCCACTTCTACACAGATTCTAGCACATGTATGCATATTTTCCTTTGGCTCACACTTGTCTATCCAATTCCCGACTGCATTTCCTATAGCTTGAACTGAATCACCTCCCCAGCAGTGAAGGGGGAGGTGTGGCAACCTAACCCAGACTGGGACAACACTGGGTACATCCATTTTTGGATTAAAAATTGGTTTCCATCTGTTTAGGTACAATCCCCTTGTATCCATGAAGTATGGGCCATTCCTAAATATCAGATCGCAATCCTCGTTAATTTCAAAGTGGAAGGTGTAGTACCCTCTTCCACAGAACCTGATTGAATTTTCCCACTTATTGACACAGTCCAGTTCCTTTCTACCCATTTTTGGATGGTCTTGGGTGAGGGCCATAACCCAGTAAACTTCCCAACTAATCCATGCTCCGCCAAGGACAAATCTGCTCTACTGGGGAGAGTGGGGGGGAGGGAGATTTCAGGGATGTCTTCCAATCTTTTAACAAACTTAGTTATTGACGGTCGATTCTTGGCCAGACCTATTGCAGAAATGAGAGATGTGAATGCTTTTGTTGTTCCTTCATTTTCTTGTTGGTGATCAGGAAGAGGATCTTCGTCCTCTGGAGAGTCCATCGAGATAAGGCCTCAGCAGTAAGATGCCTCTGAGGGGTAGCTGCATGTTGCGTTCTCTGGTTAGGTCTACGCAAATTCGTTAGCAACAGCAGCTGCGCGTGGATTTCGAATTATCTTCAGAAAGTATGCATAGCTTTATGAGAAAGAAATTATAATTTAAATTGGTTTGGACCTGCAGTGAAATAAATAGATATTTTAAAGGTAATAATAAATTAGTAAATTATTTGAAGAAAATAGAAAGGAATGAGTTACATTTAGTTATGGTATAATGAGTGCAAAACAACTCACTAAGTTGTGCCATTAATATTCAAAGAAGTTATATCAAGCACACATGGCACACAAAACCTTTTTGTTGATGATAATGGTAGTAGTGGTTCAAGTGCTGAAAATTCTAAGCAATAAATAGCGTTCACAAACCAAAAGTGAAAGGGAATAATATCTGACCCAACTTGAAGAAGGGTGAATCTACAATAAATGAGATCAAGTGATATTGAGATGGGAACTTGATGAGATAGGAAAATATTTTCGAGGATGAACAATGATAGTTACAAAGTAATGGATAAATCATCAAGGATAAAAAATCCCTCATGGAAGTGAATTAAGCATGAAAAGAAACTTAAACAATGAATACCTAGTGTTGTGTGTCATTCAGTAGAATGATACTATAATGGATAAGAAAATAGGTATAGTGATCATGGAATTTTAATTTTGATATTGATGATTTAAAGAATGATCATGTGGCCAATAATACCTTAATGATGAATTTCATTAAATTTCCTTGGGGAAGGAAGAATACATGACTAGAGATTAAGGCTCAATATGATGAGGTTCATTTGAAGTTTAAATATGTACTTAAATGACTATACTTACTTTCTAAATTGTTAACTCCCTATTTAAAAGAAGTGAGAATGATTATTGAAAAGTAATTGGTATCTCGATGAAAGCATGATACTCATAGTATTGAGAATTCAAACCAAGCCAACTAACTTAGTCACATTCTACTACTTATGCCATGCTTTACAACACACACCTCAAATACTGGGGCTAACGTAATGAAAATTGGAACTTGGGTCTATCAGAATTGAAACTAGATAGTTATGAATCGTACCTTCCATATCAATGATAGATGCTTGATGATTGACCTGCCTATTTTCCAAGATGGCATAAATCCATGGCACACTCTAAGCTAGGTCCTTTGCAGTCTCTTCCTTTTTCACATTGTACTCTTGGACCATTCTTCTATCGCTAAGGACAATCTCTCTGCAACTAGTTTTCTCCACATGTCCAACATTTCATAGATTATCCTCTAAAATTATTGGATTCAACTCTAATGGGATTAGTTAATCGGTCCTTATTAGTAGTAGTATTATTCTATCAATACCCATCCTTGGAAGAAGTGGAAAAATTTACATTTCCTCTTGCATACTTCTATCCTTTCCCTTCAAATTGGGTTTTCCCCTCGTCCTCCAATCAACATTAAACTCAGATTTGCACTTTGATTGCTCATAACAATACTTCATTTTCCTGATGGCATCCTCCAACATTTTAGGCTCATTGAATTATATTATGTCCTTGAATTCCTAATGAAATCCACTGGGATATCTTTAAATCTTTGTCTTCTCTTAATGTAAGTTATGTATCTCAGCAACTCCAAAAATCTATTTATATGTTCATCAGCTAATAGTTTCCTGAGCTTGTGCTCATAGAATTCATTTGCCTTATTGTCGTAGTATTCTTATGATAGATACTTCTCCCTGAAGTACCTTCCAAATACCCTCCAAGAAAGCTCCTTCTCTATTATATATTTTACATCCCTTAAATCTTCCCATCAGATATCAACCTTGCCCTTTAGGATGAAGAGGGATACTCTTGACTTCATGTTCTCAGAGTAATCATTTGTCTTGAAATGATTCTTCATTCCTAACAACCATGCCTTTGCTTCCTTGGCCTTCTTCACCTCTACATAAAATATAGGAGATTTTGTATTATTAAATTCTTTTGGCATGATGTCCCTTCCTTTCCTTCTCTATCGGTAATATCTTTTAGTGGCAGCATTAGACAACGGTTCATGACTTCTTGGCCCCCTCTCTACAGTACTTAGTGGAGTTCCACCTTGTTGGAAAATGGATTAGGGTAACATTTATAACTTAACATTTTCCTCATATGACCTATAATTGTGATATTAAGATCTTCTTTTGATTATTATGCTTATGTTTTCATCATCAAATAAATGCCAAAACAATAGAGATCACATGAACACAAGATATGGGCTCCAAGCCAAGGAAAAACCCCTCCAAAGGGGATAAACCACAAGAAATTCTCTTCTTATCAACTTCAAAGAAGACTTCCAAGACCAAAACATAAACCATGGCTCCCATCAAGTCAACCATCCTACTTTTCCACTTAAGGCCTTCCAAAATGATGAAATAATTTTTCTCTAAAGTTTGTCCATTCCTTCTACAACATGTATTTGTGGGAACCCTAGAAGAATCTAGGTACTTCACATGAGAGGGAGGTAAACATCATATATATGATTTTTTTTGGATATTCTATACTCTTTTCACCTTCATAGAACCGCAAACCACGTCTAAAATGTATGCTCTTAGTTGTTCTCCAAGGAGGTCAAAGTGTCTCCTTTATATACTCTTCCAATAAGCTTTTTAGGCCCTCATCAAGGTTGACATGAGTAGGCTGGCCGACTTGACATTGGAGCCCTCTAGACACAATTAATTACAAAAAATAATTTCTTTTTGTGATCTAAGAGCCCAATAGGGTCGATTACATAATGATAATGAAATTTTGACTCATGACAACCCTATAGGCATGCAAGGGATGCCTTGACCTATGTGACCAATGACCCAAGCATGAAACCCATGCTTCATAACTATTTTTTCTTTTAAAATTTTATTTCTTATTTTGATCAATACATAATAATTACAACATGATATGAGACCAATGACAATTATGAAGACCGAAACTAGTTACATTCTCCAACACTCCCTCTTTACCAGGGAGGTATTCATAATTGTCCAACTGGTACGAGGACAATACTCTATTTGAAAATTTCTTCATAAGAAGAGATCTATATTAATAAGGATCACTCATCATAGCCAAAATTGTCACATTACCCAAGATCTTGACAAGTAAACTCTATCTCTCACAAGATCAAAGCACAATGCTGGGACGCATTCCATAGGATACCATACTACCTCATCATGGTACATACTCCACCTAAGATACCCAAAGTAATACCATTCTTATTTAAGTTCATGTGACTTAGGATATTCATCCTAATCCATCACATTACATGACTCAAGAATGTATGTCCAAGATGATTATCCAATCCAAAATTCTCCTTATCCATGTCTATCTACTTGACTTAGGACATCAATCCTAATCCATCATAGTACCTGACACAAGGAGAACCAATCAAGTCATCATTCTCCCTATCTGTGATGCATGCACTAGACTTACAGTTGTTAGTCCTGGTCTAGTACATGACACAGGGAAAATAAATGTCCAATGATACTCCATCTCAATCAGGGAGGACATTTTTATTCTATTTTTAATCAGAGAATAGATCTCACTCCTATTCAGGGAGACTCCTTTTAATCCCTCTCAAACCTAGAATATATTCTCGACTTCCTTAGAGAAGTCACAACCACAAGTCCTCCTACTTATCTTTCATAAAAACAAATTTCTCCCTCTTTCCTCCCCATATCATTGTACAAAGAATGCTTCCTTTCATGGTGTCATGGATCACAAACATCTTCTCATGACAAGTTCTAGGTCATCCATATCGCACTTCACTTTCATCTCGAATTTATTAATGAAGGAATTCTATTGAACCTTCCCAAAATTCAAGTTGATCATAGATTTCTCACAAAAGTGATCTCCCTTCTTGACCTTCAGGTTATCTTCTCACATTGTTACCTTCTAATCCCAAAATGAGCACATCTTGATCTTCATAGATGTCAGGTACTAGATGTTGAGCTTTCCCTCAACATCCACATAGTTGAAATTGCCTCAAGTGTGATCATGTATACCACACCATGACGATCTTCTCAACAAATCCTTAACACCCTAATGGTCCATCTCCATATGAGTCTACCATTATGCATTAGAGTTCCCAAGGATCCAAATTGATTACTAAGTTACCATTTTCCCTTTAATGAACTTCGATAACATCAATTTGCTCAGGGTCTTTACATTTCCCTCCATTCATCATTCTCTTCATGACATAAGATCAGCTTTGCTTAGCCATCTTTCTCATTTTTATTCCTTCATTATGTACCTGCATTATTCACCAACAAGTACCACTAAGAAAAATATACAAGTACAAGAGCATGATTATAATTTTGACAATCTAGGGATTCCATGGTATCATAGAAAGGGACAATTCCTAGGGTTTTCATGTCCAACCCCTAAGTTCCTTGATATTTCCCTTTGAAACGTCATCCCTAGGGTTTGAATCCCATTTTTTCATCCAATTCCACCCTCACTATGGTTTTCCATACACCCTAAACTACCTACAAACCTTAGAGACCAAAATCTAGGGTTTTTATGAGGGAACAAATAGCTTAGGGTTAGAATTTTGCTCTTGACTAGGGTTTCCAAGTACCAACTAGGGTTTAAAAAATCCTAGATACCAACAACATTCAACAAGATGATACTACAAACCCTAGAACCAAACATGTCTCAAAACCCTAATACAATTCATGTTAGACCCTATATTCATAAAAACAATTATACATACCTTATAGACAAGGAGTACATACATTAGTCCCCCATGATCACTGGAAGTCTACTACAAAGACTTCTTCTAGGTCTCATAGTCTAAGACATTATTACTTCCACTGTTTCACAATCTTCTTATTGATTCCTAGATGCAAAAGCCAAAGTCTGCCTTCTAAGATCAATGTCAAATCAATATGCTCTTCTTAAGGTGATTAATTTATGCTTACTGCTAGATTTCTTCAAGCTATCTGGCTTCCAGTAGTCCAAAGACTCCATGAAAGTCTTTCTCTTAAGAATTTTATAGTCTGGCAACTGGGGGGCTCCAGTATTACAGCAATAATGTTGCAACTCCTAGGGCTCCCTTCTTTACTTTTATCAACCCGATAGTTCGTAACAAACTTGGAAGCGACGGTGCTATATGCACAAGTACTAGCTCTTGCCGCGACTATCACTTGATCAGCTGGCACAAGTTCGCTAGGAGCTTAAGCCAACTTCTATGAGCTCTTAGAAGAAGCTTTTAACTGTGATGGATGAAATCTAACTCAACATAGGCTAATCTACTTGCAGAAAGAAGCAGAAAGTTGAAAGGAAATGCAAACCCTAGCAAATCGTAGTTTTACCGACTAACCCTACCAATGCAAGAAAAGAGATGAAAGCAGTGGAAATGGATGCCATTGACTTTTAGAAAGGTAAAATGCATGTGGCTAAGCTATTTCTGCAATAAAATCTGGAAAAAAACATCTTTTTGTATTTTTGAGTAAGTTGGTAGAGTTATTATGCATGTGTTTTAAGTGTTTTTTACTGTGCAGAGGTTGATTGGGGAAAGGAAATGGAATAGGCACTTGTAGGAGGTTGGGAAGGTGAGAAGAGGGCCTAAGGGGTCCCTAGCACCCTTATAGAGAGTTTCACAGTGATCTAATCTCAAGAAACTGCTTTCGTGAGCTTCTACAAGAAGTCTGCAGGGGTTCTATAGGATGTTCTGTAGCTTCTACAGGATGTTCTGTAGCTTCTACAGGATGTTCCGAAAAGAGGATTTTGGAGGGTTGATGGAGGAAAAATGGTGAAGAAGTGGGTATGGAGGTGAGGTAAGGGTGTGAGGGGGTCTAAGAATTGGTGAATGAGGATGAGGAGTGGTTAAGACGATCGGATTTGGTTCAAGGATGGAGGGAGCAAGGTTGCACAAAAATATGGGAATTAGGTAAAATTGGAAAAGGGTTGGCAAATGAAGGGGAGAAATATGAGTTACGGGATTGGAGCAGGTTGTCTAATGGAGGAAAGGTAGGTAGGAAGGCATTACAAGTGTTCTGCACACTATTTTCCAAAACTGACCAAACAAAAGCTATGCAAACCAAAGATCTAGCTATTTTGACCTATTTTGACCTAGAAACCAGCAACCATGATGAACATAAATTTATTGGTAGAAACTCATGCAAGATAACGATGAAAACTAAGCGAGAATGGATCTAAGCATGTAATCACAACTAGTACCAACTTTTGCAAATAAGAATCTAACACTAGCAATTGCATGAAGAAGCAAGAACAGAGTTTTTGTGGCAACAAGGACGTCTTGGTCTCAGCTCATGGTCCCAAGGAGGGAGAGGTGAGATCAAGGGTTGCTTGATGGAATTTTTTGAAGATGTTTTCTATTACCAACCTGTCAAATCTGAAGCAGAAAAAGCTATCTTAACCATCAAAAACGACCTAAGTAACAAAGCAATATTTTAATCCAAATAACAGAAATTATTCTATGAATGCAGCAAAGACACATAAAAGTACACAAAGGAGGTACTGGGCACTTGGGTTGGGCCCAACCCCAAGAGCTACAGCCTCCTAAGAAATATTAGAGTTGGTGCAAAGTTGGATTCATCTTTATTGATCAAGAAATAATAGTTACATCCCAAAAACTGTCTACAAGAAAAAGCTTGAAAATGTGCTGAAATGCAGAGCTAACCTACTGACTAAAATCTCACTAACATTTGACTAACTCCTGCCTAAAAATTGACTACAAACTGGCTAACTGAAATGAGGCCCTAAGCCTTCTTATTTATACCAATTGAGGACCCCAACAACCCTCCTAAACTTTAGGAACTCGGCTGCCAAAACTTGCAGTTAACAACAGTCCTACTTGACTTGCTTGGCTGCCCCTTGTGCTCCAAGTTTTTGATGGAGAATTTGAGGTAAGGGCTTATAAATGAAGGGGACACCTTCCTACAAATCCTCTCTCTTGTTCTTCCATGAATTTGGCTGCCAAGTGCTCATTAAACCCTTTGATTTTGTCTCCCAAATTGACCAAAAAAACCTGCATAAAGCACACATTAGACTTGTTGGATAATGACTAACCCAATCACTCTATTAGCATAAATATAATAAAAAACATGCAATAAACTAATGATAATGGTGGATTAAGTCGAATTAGGAGGCTAAATGAGCCCATATAATTACTCATTTCCGGGGCTCATCAGCAACCCAAGATGAGTTGCTTCTCTTGTCTTCTTGTCAATGTAGGGATTCTTCTAACATTGCTTCCAACAAGTGTCCCTGGATTAGATGCGTCTGAGGATTTTATTTTGATTTGAGCCCTTACACTAGGGTTACTCATTTTCTAGCATGTGCCTTTAGATCAGCCCTATAATGTTTTCCACACAAGTCAACCTTGTCTCCTTTATTAGGCGTCTTTACAACCTAGAAGGACTATTTCTATCCACTGAAACTTCATTCATCTCCTCAAAAAATATAATTACATAACCTTAATTTATTTGTAGGATCTTCATCCTATCCTACAATACTCTTGACCTATGCTTAAAATAATTCTTCAACCTATAGTCTTTTGACCTTTATAAGTTGCCTCATTTTGCTAGACTTCAAGCCTTTAATTTTAGGTCTCGACTTATCTTCAAAGTTTTAGTTTCTATGATTAGGGATTTGATAACTACTGCAACAATCTCAAAAAGAGTCTTCAAGGTATCTCAACAGTGATCCTTCTCTTCTCCTAAAACTTATAGAGGCTCATATTCCTATCTTCAAAGGGTCAGATTTCCAAAATCAAAGTTCCGAGATCAAAGCTCAAACTTCTGACATTAAACAATACCTTCGATTTGTGAAGCTCAAACTTCTGAAACTAGACAGTATCTTTGACCCATCAAGCTGAAATGGGTGACTGTAATAGAAATTTATGTGTACGATTTGTACAAGACTTAAGAAGCAGACTTGTTTCGGTTCCATTCTAGTGCACAATCCCTTTAACATGAGTGCTAATTGAGGGTTTCCATGTTTTAAAACTCTTGGTCTATTGATCAAGACTTCAACCTTTAAATATATGCTCAGAATATGACCTTTGGTCCCTACTCCAAGTCTCTGTGGTGTTCAAAATAGGGAAAAAACATACATTTAACATCCAAATAGTGATCTTTCCAACTGCCTTTCCCTTGAACTTAGCTCTGAAACCATGTTGGAAAATGGATTAGGGAAACATTTATAACTTAAAATTTTCTTCATATGACATTTACTTGTGATATTAAGATCTTCTTTTGATTATTATGCTTATGTTATCATCATCAAATAAATGCAAAAACAACAGATATCACATTAACACAAGATATAAGCTCCAAGCAAGGGAAAAACCCCTCCAAAGTGGAAAACCCACAAGAACTTCTCTTTTTATCAACTTCAAAGGATACTTCCAAGACCAAAACATAGACCAGGGCTCCCATCAACTCAACCAACCTGCTTTTCCACTTAAGGTCTTCTAAAATGATGAAACAATTTCTCTAAAGTTTGTCCATGCCTTTTGTAACTCGGATCTGTGGAAACCCTATTAGAATCCAAGTACTTCGAAAGAGAGAGAGGTAAATTTCATAGATTTAATTTTATTGGGTTCTTATAGCCTCTTTAAATCTTCATAGAACTACATACCATCTTTGAAATGTATGCTCTTCATTACTTGCCAAGGAGATCGAAGTGCAAAGAGGATTTTTAAGCACTCCTCAAGGCCGACATGAGAAGGTTGGCCAAATTGACATTCGAGCCCTCTAGACACAATTAATTACAAAAAATAATGTTTATTTTTACGATCCAAGAGTCCAATAGGGTCTCTTACATAACTATAATGACATTTTGACTCATGACAATTCTATAGGAATGCAATGGATGCCTTGACCTATGTGACCAATGACCCAAACATGACACCCATGATTCATAAATAATTTTTCTTTTACAATTTTCTTTCTTATTTTGATCAGCATATAATTATTACATCATGACATGAGACCAATAACAATTATGAAGCCCGAAAACAATTACATTCTCAAACACGCCTCTCACTGTATCCTTGCTTTCTTGCTTATTTATTTTCTTAGATCCACTATCTTATGTAGCATTAGTTATTAATTCATGTTTCCCAAGTTCTGATGGGATTTGTATACCTTTATCATTTCCTAGGTGGTTTACATTTATATCATGTTGCCTATGCCTTTGCAATTCTAACAGGCTTTGCAATATGACGTCATTTACTTCTGATTGCTTCTCATGAACCACTACAAGCCTTTCATTTTCAGCCTTGTAACTTCTCAGCTCAACTCTTACACTTATAATGGTGTCCATACAATCAAGGGGGTGTTTCTCTATCCTCATTCCAGCTAACTCTTCTTCTTGGCATTGGTATAATTTATCATAGTTGCATCACACCATTCTGTTATTCATTCCTAGTGTCTTCTTATGTGTTTTCATACAAACATAACTATTAGCCAATCCATAATACAAAGAAAACATATGCATCATCACCTTGCCAAATTTTCCTTAAGCATGTGGCTAGGAGGTTATCTGAAACATCGAATTCCAAGTTAGTATCCAATTCATGATCCAAATCATACAAGCAACACACCTTGAACTCATCAAACAATCACTTGAAATCACTACACTCAATAACAAAGCTACAAATCTATCTATGTTTGAGCCCATCCAAACCAAGTGTTGAACCAAAACGATTTGATACCACTCTGTAATGCTTCATCCCACCCCCTAGGACTAATCTTGATTGAGTGGGAGGTGTTACCTTCAATTAGCCCAACCTCCATTGTCTTGTCAATGAAATGGGGTTACAAAATTCATCCTTTGCCAAAGTTAGATTAATTAACTTCGTCCTACATGACTGCGTTTAGCTCATTGATAAATTTATGGTGGCATGAACTTTATCTCAATTTGACTCCTAGATTGAAATTTATGCCCATCTAAATTTTGAGCCCCTTAACCCTCGCCACATCAGCAAGGTCAGCTACATTGCAACCAAGTTCCTACATGGGCTTGCCACATCTTTTGTGGCGATATGGTCCCACCACGTCATCACACCATAATGCGCTCACATTGTTGTGCTTTATCTTTTGGGTGTACTGTATCCAAAACCCCTATGGAGCGATGTAAATATTCACATAAAGTAATGGGACACTACTCTTCTCATGCATTTCATAATTCTGTTGCTTCATTTCTCCAATGAACATAACTTCAACGCTTGTAGCACAACATTAATATTGGAATTAATTAATGGAGAGAATATTTTTTAAGTAACTTCTCTCTATTCCATGGGTTCATCACTTTCGTGGTCCTATGTAAAATGGAACTATTGGATTCCTTTACAATCTGACTGTCCATGGTGACGCCATTCAATCAAGTGGCATTCCCAGATGGTTCCACTTCATCTTAGGTATTTGGGCCCCACTAGATCTGAGACCTCCATGTAAAGTGCTATTTTCCCATTTAATGATAGAGAGGGTCTTTGTCATGCTCTCTGTTTATAGCACCAACACGAGTCTAACTTAGCAGGGCTCCTCATTGCACCTCCATGGTGTGACTGCAAAACTAGCAATGACTGATGGGAAGTTTCCTATCCCATGACTTTTGTCATCTATGCCCTTCTACACTAACCATCCCTTGGTGTATCCAATGTGGTGTGAGATAAAAATTTCACAACGATTAATGAGAATTTTCCCTTCCTATTCTATGTTAAATCAACACTATAGTATATTACGATGCTCCCTTGAACTTCATTGGGATTCACTTGACTTGAATGTAGGCCTATTCCATGAGATACAATTCTAAATTCCTTAAGGGCTTCAATGGAATTACATAACCATTTATGGTACTTATGATCTGAACTTAAACGAGAACACAACAAAATACATATATAACCACAAATATAGAATGCAACATAAATAACACTTCATTTCATTAATATCAAAGAACTAAAATATGCTTACAAACATAATGGAAATAAACTAGCTCGGGTGATGGTAACCTATCTCTAAGAAGAGATGTGGCGTCTACATGCCTTTGAACTGTGTTACAATGAGGCTCAAAGGCCTATTTATTATTGAGAAACAATGGAAAACCCTAAACATCCAAAAACATAACCCTAGGAGACAAAATGCCAAAACTATGGGCCCCATTTGGGTATATTAGTACATCAACTTTCTGAGGTCGTAACTTTGGCATAAGATCACCATTTGACACGCACAATACCTCGTTAGAAATATCTATCTGAGGAATACAATTTTTTCTTGCAAACATGAGTCAAAGACTCATGTTTTCTTGTTTTCTAAAAAAATGTTGCTTAGGGACTCAAAATGGCTCCAGAAGTTTAGGACCCGAAAAAATGCCAAAAATAGTAAATTATGCTATAATTAAGGAAACTGAAAACTAAAAGAAACAATGGTGGGGGTCTGTGGAATAGGTGGGTGGCCACCAATATCCACTTGGATCAGTCCTTCCCCCTTAGGAAGTAATGGTCCCCATTGTGTTGAGTGCCTCCATGAGATGGACAAAATTCTACTAAACTTGGTCCCTGGAGAGCCACTTGCCTTGGTGCAGGAATTGGCCAGTTTTGAAACCCGATATAGTTGGATCTTCTGTGTTCAAGTATTCTTGATCTGCGTGTGAATGATCCGATTAGTTGTGGCCTGTTCCACACGGTCTGGGTTTAACTCTGATGTTGTGAGTTGTTCTGCAATGTTGGATGTGTCCAGTAATGGTGGAAAGTATGGCCGAAGGCGGTCCACATTGAACACTAGGTGCAGGTAGAGGAAACGTGGAATGTTGAGCTCGAAAGCATTGTCCCCTATAACCTTGATGATGGTGTACGACCCATATCGAAGCGGCCGAAGCTTATGGTGGGGCACAACGAGGCGCTCCTTGTACAAATGTAGGAAAACTTTGTCGTCCACTTGGAACTTGTGTGGCACCCAATGTTGATCATGTCGTTGTGTGTACTCAGCATTGGATTTGTCCAATATTTCATGGAGCTTCTGGCAGATGTGTTGGATGCGTTCAATGAAGTTGTTAGCCCTATACACTTCGGACGGGACATGGGCCAAAACTACCTAAGTAGTTGCAAATGGTATGGCCACATTAATGGGACTTAATGGCTAGAATCTCAACCCCACCTGAAAGGGGCTATGTCTATTTGAGAAATGGAGAGCTCTGTTTTAGCTATGTTGGACATAGGGGAGGCCTTCGTCCCTTGTGTGTCGATGCTTCGAGCTACACATGCACAAAATATGTACGATCATCTTGTTGACAATGTTATGAAACCATCTCAAGAAAAGATAGAAAAGATAGATCAACGCCTTAGAATTCAGCCTCTTCGAGGGGGCAACCTCCTTTACATTACATAAATGAACAATTCTTGGATGATACAAATGAAAAGACCTCCTTTCTATATATAGGAGTCTAAGGGGTCATAACATAATCAGAGCCTACAAAACAATAATAATGTAAGGGCACAATAATAACAATAGTGGGCTTCTATGGGGCACAATAGTAACAATATGGGCACAATAGGGGCACAACAATATTAATAAGGGGTACAACTACAATAGTAATGGGGTAATCACTAGTATTATGGGGACCCAACAGCTTATATGGTAGAAGGACAACAATTTCCTACCTATATGATTGTTCCTCTCAATGATGTACAACTCAGATTTGGTAGAGTTTTAGACAAACCTTCTATAGATGCTCAAAAGCAAAGAACTTTTGAGGAAGAATATCTTAAAGCCAATAACGGTTCTGAAGCATCTCTTCAAAACCCAAGCACTCAAGAAGAAAAAGAAAAATAATCAACCCACACAACTCCTATAGTCAACCAAACTACATCTTCATCCGCACCTCCTTTTCCTGAAAGATTACAAATTGATAAAGGAGTGGAAAAACAAATCTTGTTGCCTGACTATGATTTTCTAGATGAATTAAAGAATGTCTGTATTAAGATTCCCTTGTTCCAAGCCATTAGAGAAATTCCTATTCTAGCTAAAACAATAAAGGAGTTGAGTCTCAAAAGACCAGGAAGGAAACCAAGAGATACATGAAGAATCCACCTGGTAGGAAAAAATTGCAGATATCATGATGGGAAAAGTTACCATGCAGAAGTATGTAGATCCTGGTAGTCCAATTGTCAAAACACATATCAATGGGGTAGAAATTCCAAATACTTTGATTGATTTAGGGGTTGTTATCAACATTTTGAGTAGACAGACTATGTAACAGCTAAAACTTCCTAATCTTCTTTTTACACCTACTTTACTACAACTTGTAGATTGATCAATTATCAAACTAGATGGTGTATTAGAAGACATTTCGGTCACCTTATATTCTTGGGAATATCCAGTGGATTTCATGATTTTAACTCCCAAGAGTAATCTAGGAGGGCACCCACTCATTTTAGGAAGACCTTGGCTAGCCACAACTGATGCTTTTATCAGTTGTAGATCAGGGGATATGTATATTTCTAATGGTAATTTGACAAAGAAATTCAATCTGTATCTTCCAGCAAAAACAATTACAGAAATAGGAGATAATGAATGGGTTGATGATGAGGACACTATACAACCTGTCTTTACCATTTCTGAAATCAGTGAAGATAGTCAAATTCTGATCACAATAGAAAACTTTGAAACCTCTTCAGAATATGACCACACACAATTTCAGTTAAATTCTGACATTGAGTATCTATCATCTAGACAAATGTCTCTTTACTCTATGGAAGAGTTTGGTAGTTCCACCACTGAGATTTTTCTAGGAAAAACATTGAATATCAACAAAAACTTGGAAAGATCACAATAGGAGGAGCTAACCCGAATCTTACAAAAATATTCTACTGCATTTGCATGGGAGTATACTGACATGAAAGATATTGACCCTAAGACTTGCATTCATCACATCTACATCGAGGAAAACAGTAGACCAATCAGACAACCTCGGAGTAGGATGAATCCAAACCTTAGGGAGATAGTGAAAGAAGAGCTCCAAAAAATACTCAATGTAAACTTCATTTATCCAATTTCAGATAGCCGATGGGTTTCTCCTTCGGTTATAGTACCTAAAAAGAATGGTAAATGGAGGGTATGCATTGATTATAGGGAATTGAATAAAGCAACTTTAAACGATCACTTTCCTTTACCCTTTATCGATCAGGTATTAGATACTTTAGTAGGCAAAAAGTACTTTTCATTTCTGGATGGTTTTAGTGGCTATAATCAGATTCAGGTGGCACCTGAAGATCAAGATAAGAACACATTCTCTTGTCCATGGAGAACTTTTGCTTACCGAGTGCTTCCTTTTGGATTATGTAATGCACCGACAACATTTCAAATGGCAGTACTAGGAATCTTTTCTGATCTAATCCATGATTGTGTAGAGGTCTATATGGATGATTTTACAGTTTATGGTGATTCATTTGAAGAGGCATTAGAGAATTTGGAAAAAGTCCTTACCAGATGTAAAGAAACAAATCTTTCATTGAGTCATGAAAAATGCTTTATGATTTTTACTGAAGGGATTGTTTTAGGACATCATATTTCAGGGGATGGAATTAAAGTTGATAAATCAAAAGCTAAAGTCATCTCTAAGTTGCCTATTCCAACTTGTCAAAAATATGTTAGAAGTTTTCTCGGATTTACTGGGTATTATAGAAGATTTATAGAAAACTTCACCAAAATAGCATCTCCACTCTTCAAATTTCTTACAAAAGACTGTGAATTCAAATGGGATCCTGATTGTCAATCAGCATTTGAAACTTTGAAAATAAGATTATCTGAAGCACCCATTTTGAGAGGGAAAAATTGGAAACTTCCTTTCCATATTTCTACAGATGCTTTAGACACAGCTCTAGGAGTTGTGTTGGGTCAAAAGGATTTAGTTCCTTATGCCATTTACTATACCAGTAAAAATTTGACTCCCACTGAGTTGAACTATACTGTGACTGAAAAAGAGTTTTTAGTTGGTGTTCATGCAACCAATAAGTTTAGACATTATATAACAGGCTATGAAACTTTTGTCCATATTGATCATTCTGCGATTAGATATCTAATGAATAAACCTGTTACGAATGGAAGAGTTACAAGATGGTTCTTAATTTTACAGGAATTCAATATTACTGTGTTGGATAGACCAGGAAAACAAAATACAGTAGCTGATTTCTTGTCTAGGATCCAAAATACTAAAGAATATTCTCCTGTAGAGGATAAGTTTCCATATGAATATTTATTTGCAGTAACTACTAAGACTCCTTGGTATGCAGATATTGCCACTATTTGGTTACAGGGAAACTTCCTCCACATCTATTTCCTGGTGAAAAAAGAAAAAATGTTCAGGAGAGTTCAAAATATTCATGGATTTCTAAGAATTATTTAACACAGGGCCAGATTGTGTGATCAGAAGATGTGTTCGGGAAGATGAAATGCCTGAGCCATGCGGTGCACACTTTACTGACAAAAGGACGACCTATAAAATCCTTTCTTCGGGATATTATTGGCCTTCCCTCTTCAAGGACACAAAAGAATATGTCAAAAGGTGTGACAGCTGCCAAAGAGTAGGGAAACTGACTCTTTCAAATGAAATGCCATTACAACCACAGGTACTCATTGAACCCTTTGAAAAATGGGTTTTATATTTCATTAGACCCATTAATCCACCATCTAAGCAAAATAAGTATATATTGGTATGCACTGATTATGTCACTAAATGGGTAGAAGTTAAAGCGTTACTTTCTGCTATTGAAAATTCAGTTGTTAACTTTCTTTATGAGGATATTTTTACTCGCTTTGGTGTCCCAAGAGAAATTGTGACAAATCAGGGAAGTCAATTTATATCCAACATGATGGAGAAGCTGATGGAAGAATACAAGATCAAGCACAGAAAATCTACTCCTTACCATCCGCAAGCAAATGGCCAAGTGGAATCTACAAACAAAGTCATTAAAAGTATCATCACCAAGACTGTTCATCTACACAAAAGAGATTGGGCTAAAAGGCTTCCTGAAGCCTTATGGACCTACAGAACTACATGGAGGAACATAACAGGACATTCTCCTTATGAACTTGTTTATGGGAAAGAAGTTCTACTCCCCATTGAGTTTCAAGTCAAAACTTTCAAGATGGAAGTTCAGTTGGGGATGGACCTATCAGAAGCCCAAAAACACAGAATGGAGCAGTTGAATGAACTAGATGAGATTAGACAAGAAGCAATCCTAAGAGCTGATCTAATTCAACATCAAAGAGCTAAGTGGCATGACAAATATATCAAAGAGAAAAAGTTTCAAGAGGGAGATTGGGCATTACTATTTGATTCCAAGTTTAAAGACTTCAAAGTAAAATTTCAGACTCATTGGATTGGGCCATATGAGATCGACAAAGTATTTAACAATGGAGCGGTAAGAATGAAGACCATTGATGAATTTCAAACTCCTCTTATTGTGAATGGCCACACATTAAAGATTTATCATAAGCCACTCTCAAAAGAGGAATTTGTCAAGATGTTTCAAGAGAATTCTGCAATAAAGTTGGTGAAGAAGAATCCTTCTTCCCCACCAACCTAGCATTTTCTCTTTTCTGTTAAAAAATAAATAAATAAATAAAAAATAAAGAATAAAGAATAAATAAATAAATTTTTATAAGCCTGAAAACCAATCTCTGATTGGTAGTATTATACAGAAAATGTAGAGTGAAAATCAAGGACACCTGACACTCTATATTTTCCAAAAAAAAAAATTCTTTCTTTCATTTCCATTTCACTCCACTCACTTCATCCCACTCCATTTCATTTCCATTTCACTCCACTCACTTCATCTCACTCCATCTCATCCATTTCATTTCATCAATAAAAGTTTTTTTTTTTTTTCCATGATCATTTCCATTCAGATAGTTATTGTCTAACTATCTCCATTCAGCTAAGTGGTTGTTCTGACAAGTTTCCGCAGCTAGAATCAGTTTCCACAGCCAGAAGCAGTTTCCGTAGCTGGAATCAGTTTCCGCAGCCAGAAGCAGTTTCCGCAACTGGAATCAGTTTCCGCAGCCAGAAGCAGTTTCCGCAGCCACCACTCTGTTTATCAAATTTACAGTCAAGATGTTAGTGCAATAAACATGAAAATGCAGGTACGACTAAGCATATGCTATGAAGACATGTACATGGAGCATCTACAGACATCAATAAGGAGCAATTGATTAAGGGCTAATGGACAACAAAAGACAAGGATTCCAAGGTATGGGAAAAAAATTTCTTTCAAATAGCAATTAAAGGCACAATTTTGCATAGTTATTGAACCTTAAAGCTCACTATGTGCAATGATTACTATGATAGCTCCATTACCATTCCACGACCTTACTCCATGAATCATACATTTACTCCCTAAATAGTCTCATGATTATTTTTCGGGTTTAACTTATAGATGACTGCACTTCCACACTCCACTTGTACTCATGAGATGTGACCTATGTAAATACGACTCCTTTGCACCGTACTTTGTGCAACCATTTTATCAATGTGTAACGTCTCTCACGCAGCCGTTCAATTCAAAAATTCTGACTCCACTTCACTACCCTACCACTGTGTTAAAGCTACACCTCGTTAGCATACATCTCCATTTCATTTTGTGAACTCATCTCGGCTGCTCATCCTCTATTTCTGCTTACAGTTCCTAAACACCCCTGTTACCCGTATCCATCTTCCATTTTCAGCCATTATTCTTCCACAAACCTTGCAACATAGCCGTCTTACCTCTGTTAAAACCATCATATGCAGTTGAATTCCATATTGAATTTTAAACAGAGGAAAATATGGGATGGTTATTAAGGGCAGAGCTGGAAGGGCTTAAATTTTTAGAAGGGTACCCTCAGGCACAAGAATTGTTGAAGAAAGCGAAATGGCTCCATTTCATTCAGAAATTTAAGGGCCATAATAAGGAAGTAACGAAATCCTTTGCAAGGTCTTTCAATGATCAGGTGGTGGAGATTGGAGACCTGAAGTTCACGGTCGCTGAAGCCTCAATTGCAGCTGCTACAGATTTGCCCTAGGAAGGTGAGCGTTGGTTTAAAAACAAAAGTTTGGACGAGCAGGCATGGAGAATTATATTGCGTAACCCAGGTATGGACGTTACTGTATTCACAAGAGGGATTCCTGTTCATGCATTAAAAGAAGAATGGGCCAACATACTATTAATCATTCAAAAGTTTATCACTTGTGAAGGCCGATTTGGCATGATGTACATGTATCATACTAGGATATTGATGAAATTTTTAGAGAAACAAACTCTTAATCTACCCTATTTCTTATTGTTGAGTTTGAAAAAGATGAGAACCACAGTCCAAAAGAACATAGGGGACATAGAACCTCATTTATATCATCATGGACTCGTGAGGATTCTAGTTGAAGATTAATTGAAGAAAAACAAAGATACTTGGGAACGGTTTCTAGTGATAAAATATTTTCAAGAGAAATCTGAGGAACCTGGAAGCAGTACACCAAAGGCACCGAGAAGGAATAGGAGAAAAGGAAAAAGTGTCATAATCCAAGACTCTCCTAATGGTAAAACTAAAGAAATTGGTCAAAAAGAGAAGGAGGAAAGAACTAAGGACAGAAAGAAGAGAAAATTGAAGGGAAAAAGGAACTTAGAAGATGTTTACCAATCACCAGAACCATCTGTAGAGGAAGACTATCAAGTGTTATCTGAGAGACTAGTGCATCTTCGAAAGCAAGCTACCACAGCTAAGAAGGAAGAAAAAGGAAAACAAATTATGGAAGAAGAAAGTACTAGCCCACAGTACTTAAGAAGAAGCAGCAGACTCAAAGGAAAGTGGAGGAAAACACAAGTAAAAGGACCCCACTTCATCAACTTGGGTGGGTAAACACCTGAGAAACCTCGATTTGGCCATAGTCCACCTCATCTTCTACCAAATATTGAAGCCAGCCCTTCAGATGTTGATGTAAGCCATTCTCGGCCAGAATTAGAAGACAATCCTCCTCCTCAACAAGACTTTGAAACTGGCCCAAGGAAAACACCTGAAATCAATCAAAAACAGCAAGAGGTATATGATTACCTCGAGTCTTTAGAGAAGACAACTGTAGGCCCGAGCACACCATCCATTCTGCCTCACATAACACAAGATGCACAAGTTCAATCTTTGAAACAAGAAGTGTTTGAATTGGAAGTTTTAAACAGGCACATTAAACAAGAAAATGAGGCATTAAAGGAGCAAATCAAAGTGGACAAAATTATTCATGATAATATTATGTTACATATGGGTCTGTGGCAGAAAAAGAACAAGAAACTAAAGAGGAAGTGCAGAAAGTTGAGCAGAGAATTAATCAATCTCAAGTTCAGATGTTTGATAAGGAAACCTAGGATGGTGGTAGCACCAAGAAAGAAGAGGAAAGGACTGGATGTACTAGCAGAGGCTTCAGAATACATAGACTAAAGGGAGATGACTAAAATTTTGGTTGCATGAGGACATGCAACACCTTCACAGTGGGGGTATGTTGAGTCCCAAACTTACATCTTCCCTACATACCTTTTTAGTCTTTTTCTCCAGTTACCTGAACCTCCAAGCTATCAAATCTTTGCATATTAGTTTAAAAAGAGCATATAAATGGTTTCCTAACTATGTCTTGTGACTGCTGTTTGATTTAGATTTTTGCTCAATCAACTGCGGAATCTTGTCACTTTCTGCAACCAGAATTAGTTTCCATAACTGTTTTGTTAAAGTCTATGCTACAGGTGTCTACTGAAGAATCCGGCCACATGGGCAAGCTACAAATGATGTGGACATGGAACGTGTCCCCTTGGTTCAACCGAATCACTCACAGAAGCCCACGGTCAAAGACAGTCAAATGGTGGTCAACACTAGGAGTTTTATGGTGGCAGGACTCTGTTTTTCATCACGAGGAGGATTGCATGGCAAGATCCTAAATCTTGGGAGGTGTGCTAACACCTGGGGATTTCCCGTGAACCGAATCCAACAAACCACCCTCCTTGGATTTTTTTCCCACGGCTACCATGCTACTAGATTTCTGAATATGGTCTTCTACGTGTCTGTCTACCAGTGTCCTTAGGAATTAGTTATGTATTTCCTGCTATAAATAAAGCATCTTCGTATGTGTATAGGCTAGCTTTTGATATGTAATCTTGACTACTTTTACAAGCCATCGTGCCGTGACTTAGTCTTTATTTTATGACTATATTTCAATATATGAGAAGACACTGCTTTTGAGTTCAAATCTGTGATTGATTTCTGATTGGCCGAGGTTGCAGAGGGCACCTGTACACCAAGGTCCTGTAGTTACTGTATAGCTGCATGTTTTCTTCATTTACGCTCTTGATGCCATAGATGTTTGCTGTATATATTACATTTCTCATGGTATTTATGTGATTTGTTGTCTATAGCTTCTTTTATGCTTTCAATTGACTGTCAACTGATCAGTGTTTTCATTTCAGGGTCTAATAGAAAGCCCGAGCAAGTGCATATAGCTTTTTGATGACTAATGACATGATGGAATTATCTTTTCCTTCTGCTGATTTGTTTTCTTAGTTCTAATTCCAACACTGTTTATTTCTTTCAGTTTTGCTTTTTTCATTTACTTTCCTGCAAGATAGATATTAAACTATTCATATCAATTTTCAGTTATCTCCTATAGCCAGAGCGAGTCGAATGATGAGGGATTGAGTGTGAATGTATAGTTTGATACTAGTTTATTTACTTTTGCAAGTTAGTGATTAGATTACTCATATCATTTTCGGTTACCTCCTATAGCCAGAGCGAGTCGAATGGTGAGGGATTGGAGGATGAATGTGTAGTTTGATCTTAGTTTTATTTTATGCAATTTAGATATCATATTACTCAATTTGTTTATGATTACCTCCTATAGCCAGAGCGAGTCGAATGGTGAGGGGTAAAAAATGAGTTGATGTGATCTTATTTAGTTTACTTTTCTTACAGTTTTTGAATTGCTTTGAGTTCATTCTTTTCCTTTTTATACAGCAGCAAGGATACTGGGTTTCATTGTCACTAGTTCACTATTTTGTTTAATTAGAATCTAGGCACATTTTGATTTCATCATTGTAAGTTTGAAAACTTTTTGAACACTTTGAAGTTTGGAAATTATTTTAAAGGCCACCATTGCCTTGAATACTTTTATCCATACTTGATTATTAGAATTACCATCTCACATTAGGGAATAAACAAGAAGATAAATCCAAAAACAAATCAAAAACTAAAAACGACAAAGAAATAAGAAAACGGTTATCTTGCATATATAGTGCACTTTACTTCAGTAGTTTACGACTCTCGGATTGACAATTTATATAGAAATTTAGGACACTCTAAATTGACCAAACACATGCACTTCGGCAAGTGGATGTGCATGACCACCAACACACACTTGAAGATTAGCACAGACACTATGCATTAGTATGTTACCGGTTCAACCGTACCCAAGAAGACCATGTGCATATTAGCAGATGAGTTGGATGAAGGGGCCAAACCAATGCATCGGTTGCAACAAAGGCAAGAGTTCGCTTCAACAAGATGTCACCATCAGGTACATGCACACCATCATGGATGACCAAGCTTGGCATCAGCTCACCAGCTTCACCATCACAAGCATGTCAAAGAGTTGGTCTCACCACAACAGACTGAGTGTCAGTGATGTCTTGCAGGGCTTGCTCAAGCCATGTTGTCTCACATGAGTGCATGTGCATTGTAATATTGAGTCATGTCAAGTGTAAGTCGAGTGTCAATAGTTGGATGTAACAGTCATAGAGTAGGTGATGAGTCATGAGGGTAGTTGAACTGTCACAAAGGGGAATGTCAAGGGTCACCCCACCCTTTGCTATAAATAGTCCCTCATAACTCATTGTATAGGCTTTTGGTCAGCCAAGCGTCTACTAAGACTATCTTGAAGAAGGCTTGGATAGTATTGTAACGCACCTTGGCTTCTCCACTACACTGAGATAGTACATCTCTTTGGAGGAGCAAGCAGATGTGGTTGTAACGTTCCACTGTTGGGTTTAGCAGGTTCACATGGTGTATCGTATGATTGTGACTTACACTTCTTTAATAATAAGATCCAACACATTTTCATGCATATGTTTTTATTGTAGTTGGATTGATTTGGTGTTTTTAATGATATATGTTGTTTAACTTACGTACTTGTATATGAAATGGTTTGTATGCAATTAAATGAATCTTGTTGTTAATGTGTTGCATATGTTGTTAATGTTGTCACCGTCTGTTTTGACTACTTTGTCAAACATTAGACATACCTTTCTCATGAATCTTGCTATATCAACTATCACACTCATCTCGAACTGATCCATGAGTCTTGTTCGTGTTATCTTACCTTGTATGTTGTGACTGCCGCATCCGAGTGGACTGCTCCATCGAAAGTTGTGCATGTCCTTTGTGTGGTGTGTTCCTAGCCAAGTTGGGACTGATCCCTTTCAACCTGGAACTCACCTTCACCTTCTTCTCCCTTCGAAGTGTTGGAACCTCTCGTACACATTCCTTGACTCTCTACATCAATCACACCCTTGCTATTGACATAGTTATCTTACTTGCCTCTGTGTGACATCACAGTCAAGGCATTACCTTACGACCCATTGCTGGGACTCCTACACCAAATGGTCTGAGGTCTAATTGGGACTTCTTACCGGGGAGATCCCCTTAACATGTTGGCAGGTTTAACACCGTCAACAACAGGAAAGGGAGGAAGCTTGATGGTTGTAGAAACAAAGCGCATAGTTTCGGGAAGTTGGATGAGGCTAGATTGGTTGGGAAAATGGATAAGTGTGAGACTAGTGAAACATATGAAAACATTGATAGGACTCGACTGTGATTGCACACAGACACTTAGTGACACAACGTAAACCATCCAAAATATATAAGACATACTTTTCTTGATGCAACAACCTTCATGACGTCAGTGCATGAGGTGAGTGTGAAACATGTCTATGTCATGACAATCACTAATACGCACACAATTCCCTTGAAGCAAGACAACAAATCCTTTACATGACAAAAAACAACCCCTGTGCCCAAATATAACACATGATGCATGAAGATGAGAACATGTACAACGCTTAATATCAAGGAGGGGAGCTTGAAATCATCAGCTTACCAATCAAGCAACCAAGGATAATTGATCGCAGGATACGAGGTAGGTCTGAAATTTGCATGCGAGCCAAAATTTTGGAGGGTGGTTGTAGCCACTGCAACATGAAAATTATCAAAATTTATATGGAAAGTTAAATTGTAGTAATTAGATATAATGGTAAGGGATGAGAGGCATGTGTGAATTCTCATTTGGGAGTAACAATTAATCTTGTCCCATGTAAGTGGAGGACATTAATTACAAATCATTAAAATAGTTAGGTGATTTAACGTGATGACCTCCACATTAAGAAATCATCATTATATACTAAATATACTAAGTCTGAATCAATTTCATGACTATGAAAGGGGCACAAGCATGGTATCTTCAAACTTTGTGGAGGTACATGGCAACCAATCTACACAATTTCTCGTTAATTGGTGTTTTGTATATATTTTTGGGTAGTTTGTTTGAATATGAGATTGTGCTAATTAAATTATAACTTTTGATTTGTAATGACCAAAAACAGTAACAATAATCTGAAGTACAGAAATCCTGAAGAATTTTAAATTTGTACTTACCTCAACTGCGGCTAATTCTGCTGCTGTTGCTGATGTTGTTGTGGCTATTTTGATCCAGTCTCCGGGAGACCAATACCACCCAACCAGATTGAGCAAACCTAGCTACTCAATCCAGAAAACTTCACAATAGAAGCTCTTTGTCCCTCCATGCCCAGAACCTCAAACAACTTAAAGCTCTTCCAATGGATAATTAACTTCCTCCTGGTTTTCTCCTAGTGAATTCCTGCTCCTGGTTCTTTCTGCTCCTCTCTTGTTTTTTCCCCCCTTCTCTCGGTTCAGGCCTCTGCTATTTATTTACCAGCCTGGCGGTGGCCGCCCTCCCACTTGCAGCCACCGCCTTCCACGCATTGATGGCTCTCAGATATTTTCCAACCCTCCTCTCTGCTCTGTAATAAGTATTCAGTTGGTTTGGACAGCTACGTTATAAATTTCGTTGGTACCCTTTTATAATTTTACATTATAAATGTCATAAAGTTTAATTAACATATTTTATAACATTACATTATATATTTTACAAAATTTAAGTGATATATTT
>APFE030158245.1:9496-43449 GCA_000404065.3 Pinus taeda
TAGATTTAGGTAAAGTGTGTGTCTTTACCGTTGTACATTTTGTAACTTACAATCCGACGGTCACGATATGTAGTGATCCGACGGTTCATTCTCTCCTCGGTATTACCGACACTTGATCCGTGCTTGACACCCGATTGGTCCATGAATTCTATTTAAAGCGCATGGAGGGTCATTTGTAGGTTAACCGTGCATGAGAGAAGCTTATGTAAATTTTCATTCTTTTATTAATAAATTGCCTGTAGTAGCCACGTTGGCACAGGCCGTGGACTGTTTCCCTCTCTGAGGGTTTTAACCACGTCAAAATACTGGTGTATTGATTTGTGATCTGTTTGTGAGCATTGTCCTTTTGGTGTTCTGTCTGAGGAACTTACCCTGTAAATTCCTACACTCTCCGGGTTCACTGTTCACTATCTCTCTTTGCCGCTTGGGCTCTCCTCAATTCGAGTTCCCAATCAACTCCCCCTTATTCGACTGTCTCTGTTCATGGCTTTAGCCATTCGATCCCTATGCCTGTTCGGTTCCTCTCCCACCTGCGTCGATTCTCCTTCTGCAATTTTGCTTGGAGTTCCTTGTTCGGCGTCAGCATGAACGCCCAGGAAGTGGCCACGTGTCCCCATCTAACTGGTGCCAGCATGCTTCATTGGTTCATTTCTTCAGTTTCGTCATGGATGCATTCTTCCTCCACTGTGGTGGTCAAACGGGCTCCAAATCCCTTTAGAACGTGGCTTAATTCCCTATTGATTCCACTTCTTTCCATTGGGCGCAATCTTAGCCGTCTGATTTGGGCTCCTTAAGATCCGATGTCATATGCATGTCGAGCGCGGTTGACTTGCTCGACCGATAGCGTGTGATCAACGACGATTTTCTCTCACCTTCGCCGCCACGCGTCGATCGGTGTATGGAATCACTCCGCTCCTGTCCAAAACCTCTTACCATTCAAGGGCACCCTGATCAAAACCGCCGGTTCCAGAGCGCGGGTCCCGCCTTCGTACTTAGCACTTTTACCTTTTCCCGCTCGCGATCCTCCAGTTCCCCCACGCGACCGAGTGCTCGGGCTTTCCCATTTTGGCCCTATTTGCCCAACGATGCGTGTGCTAATCGTGTATTGAAAATCACCTCCTTTTCCCGATCCGGAGCTCCTAGGGGCTACTTTGACCTCCCGTGCAGTCTCCATGGGTCTCGGTTAGCGCGCTTTGACCAAGGTCCTCGTCGTTCCACGCTGGCCGCCATTGCCACTGGTTCAGGGTGTTTTTGATGCTGTTTTGGATTCTTTTAAGATTTTTTTCGTCCCGATATAGTCAAGGTTCTTTGACAGTCATTTATGGATCCGATTCGGATCATGAATGAAAACATATTAGGTGATCAGAAGTTGGATGCCTTTAATGAAAATGTATTGAAGCATTTTGAAAGTGGTTCCTGCGGCAGTTTTGAACTGATCGTCTAGCAAAGAAATTGTATAATTTTCAAGAAATTTTAGTAAGTATGGAGTTAATTTTTACACATAAATATAGAGATATTTTATTTAATGGACTCTTGGTCAAAAAGTGACTTACATGAAGGTTGTCTGGTGAGTATAAAGTAGCTAATTAGACGTTGATTGAGTCATTTAGTTAGAGCCATTGTAATTTAAATCAATTTCTAGTTGATAAAATAAGCTCCTTGTCATCACTACTAGATATTAAGTCGAAGTTGTTGCAAAATTTTCACACTCGAAAAGATTACTCGTGTATTACTCAATTTAGACGTGTCCTCAATGTAATATATCAAATACAGATTCCATATATCTCCAAAAAAAAAGTAACAAAGAGCACAACCATTTTAATAACAACAAAAAACACACCGCAACAATAGAGCATCTCAAATGAGCATAAAAATTTCTTTGATGAATAAATTTGCAACAGGTGAGGAGCAAAATAATGTAATCAAGAACGAGACCAGTCCCTTAGTACGAAAGTTTCTAAATGGTTACTTTGGTTGTGGTAGTGGAAAAATTAGGTGGATTGATGTTGCATACCTTCATTTATTTTATGAAAAATAACGCACACGAATAACAATCACACACTAGACTCATCTATAGAGGTAGTGGAGCACCCTAAGATTGTAGAGAATGATTGAGGAGTCAAGATATGAAATAAGTAGTCACATAGTGAGTAGAATTCAGAGTACACCCTGTTATGTGCATCTTCCTATCTAGCTAGTTGTTGTTGTAGCTGAGTCATCTACGTAGACTAGTATGCATGGTTGATGTACAATAAGGATACTTCTGCAAGAGTAGAGTTCGAAGACATTGTAACACCCTTTCTCTGGACTAGAAAGGTATTAGGGGTGGGAGAGGTATTGTAAGGTCCTCTTAAGCCTATGTAAGTCATAATGCATAATAGACTAAGTAAATGTGAGTAACAAAAAATAAATGTATGATTTAAAAGGAGTGATTGGTTGGAGTGGGTACAACTACTTCAACAACATCTCTTATGTATAAATACATATCAGTAATGAATACAAACTTAGTTGGAATTCCTTCCTAAAATTGCATTCTTCTTGTGTAATGTGTTGTGTTTGATCTTTTTTCACAATGTAACAAAATATTGTCTACATGTTGAATGTGAACCTTCAACAAGGAGTAAATCAAGAAATAGAATTATCTAAAGTGTTAACAAGAACTTTTTTTTGGAGCGAGGAATGGAAATAATGTTAAATGTATAAAAATTATTAATTAGACTCCAAACCTTTGATTAATGAGTCTTCAAGTGTAGGGAAAAATAGTGAATGAAATTCTTTGCTTGTCTGACAATTATGTCTAAATCACCAAAACATTTTAAAGCATTTTTACCTTTAAATTAATAGATTTTCTAATACCTTGGACCAAAGTCTCATACATGGCTTTGTAGTTGGTGCATTCAAATTCAAGCTTGTAGGAAATTAGATTTTGTTTTTTGTGTGGATTTATTAAGATATAAAATGCAACAAATCCTTCTTGTGGCATGGAACTATTGAAGTATAAATTCCAAATGTTAGTGTCTAAGACTAAGTTAGAAGACCTAATGTTATCTAAATCTACTACACTACGACTATTTCCATTAGTTCGCACATGTAGTGAAGGAGTTCAGACTATGTTTATGAGTTTAGAGGTGATTCTTGTGTTGCATAACACCCAAAATCCGTCTCAAGAAAACAATTTCCTAAAACTAAATGTGAAATTAATCAACTCATTTTTCCCCTCTAGTTCTATTGCAATATATTTCATGTGAGTTTCATGGTCAACTTTGAATTGATTTGCTTGTATTTTGTAAGGAAAACACAAGTGTGACTAGTTTATGGTAGAATTTTTGTGACGAGCCCTTACTAAAAAACAAACCATAAGCATCCAAGACATGAACCACAATGATATCGAGAATTTGGTAGACCTTAGGATCTATAGCTAACTTGATCATGGCATTGTTTAGCTCCCCAATGAAGTTCACATCAAACTTGTCTAATTAAATGATTTATGTAGTACACTTGGAAGAAACAATATTAATATTTTTGTAAATAGAATGGGCCATCACGATAAATTATGCTCCTAAATCCACCAAACAGTTGTGTACACTTTAGCTATAGATCTCAAAGATAAAAAAGAGTTGAGGGGTTAGTGGCTTCAACTCCATGCTTATGCTAGCTGCATTATAATGACTTTTTGTGTTGTTTTAATATTTTGTTTAATTTAAGTTGTATATTGGTTTTTAGAATACTTTTATCTATTTTTACTGACATCTATCATTTTTTGTTATGAATTTTGGAGAGATTTGAAGGTGTTCAAGAGCATATCTCTTTGTTGAGGAATGATATTGATCTAAGTGGATATTGGTGGCCACCCGTCTATTTTACTTGGACCCCCAACACCATTTCTTTAAGTTTCCTTAATTGTAACACAATTTACTATTTTTGGTAGTTTTTCAGGTCCTAAACTTCCAAATATGTTTTGAGGCCCTAAACCATGTTCTTTTGGAAAACAGGCATACCATAGCCCACAACATGGGTTCGCTGTCGAAAGTTGTTTTCCTTAGATAGATATTTCTAATGGCGTATCATACATATCAAATGGAGACCGTATTCCAAAATTATGACCCTAGGAAGTTGATGTACCAACTAACCCCAATGGAGCCCTATTTATGGTGCTATACCCACCATCATTAAGGGGATCTCCTGATATGAAGTCCCAATCATACCTCACACCATTTGGTGTAGGAGTCCCATATGGTATAAAGGCCCAGTTGCCAAATCCTTAAAGATTTTCCTTGTCTCTAGCTGTCAGCATGAGAGAGGGATGCAATGGTGTCCTCAAAAAGCAAGGGAGGTGTGCATGGTGAGTGTGCAGTTGCACTTATGTCAAGGTTCTTCTACTACAAAGGGCGGATAAAAGTGAGCCTCTAAGTGAGTGGTAATAGTACCTTCCAGGAGGCGACACACATGAACTAGAAGGGTCCGTCTACATCCAGCGCAATAGTCCACAACGGATGCAATGGTTGTTACAACCAACAAACAGGGAAAGTTCTATCTAATATCCCGTAGAATAGTTCACAAGGATGGGACAATAATAAAAACCATTACAACACATTCTCAATAAGATAAGCACTAAAATAAACGAAATAGTTCAACCGTATTAGTACATGTGAAAGCAAATAGAAATACAAACGTCCACAAAATAGTCTCACAAACATTCATAGTCCATGCATGAAGAATGTGCCAGCCTTAAAGACTTCTGTTATTAAGAAAAATTTCCAAGACACATGTTTACACTATACATCACTAGCCCAGTAGAGGGACATTGGAGCCACTCCTTTCTCCTCAAAGAACTAGTTGATCTCTCTAATGCCTTGCGGGAGGAGCCAAGGTGAAAGTCCTTTTCTCATACAATGAGGTGGTATATATAACCAAGGGGTGATGCTTACTCTTTGTGACTCCTTGACTACCCTCATGACTGTTCGACTTCCTATGACTTTTCAACTTACATGACTCTCCATACTCATGTGTGTCCTTTGGACTTCCACTTCACAATACATTTGAATACAATATACATGGTCCACAATAGTGATGTGGCATATGACCACTCATGACATGACATGACACTGCTTGGTAATGTGTAAATGTCAAGTCACTGTTGCTGCTGAGTGTTGGATGTCTTCTTGGATATGATTCCTCTTCACCTTCGCATGGCTTGGTGGTGTAGAGTCTTCAATGATCTTTAGTCTTGGATGGTAGTTGCAAACTTGCATTCCTTTGCTTCCTCTTGATTGATAAACTTATGAGTTCAAACACAAAAGAGTCTTTAGGCATGCTTCCCTTCTCCTTCTCTTTCTTCATCATCTTGCCATGACTTGATAGTGTACCTGTTCTTGCACTTCACTCATGACGGGATGACATTAATCTAAAAACCCCCTAATCTAAGATGATGAATTGTTATCCATTAACTGAGCCTAGGACAAGTCACAGACTGGGGAGAGGGGCCCAGTGACTTCGCATTGCGCAGTTCCAGAAGCCAGGGGAAGAACTTGGGCTCTGAGACTACGTAATCCGTAGCTCAAGGAGGCTTGAAGGACAAAATTGTGCAGTTTCTGGAAGCAATGGTGTCCTGTTGAGGGGAAGTACACTGGAGGAAGAATTTGCGTAGTTTTGGAAGCCAAGGGAGCTTGGGCTTATGCGAATTGTGTAGTTCCAACAAACAAGAGAAAATATCGATCGTTGAAGATGGGAAGTGCATAGCTCATTGCAGACTGGGAGGCACAACTGCGCAATTATGGGGGTCAGGATCGGGACCTGGGATTAGGAATTGCGTAGAGCAACAACCCTGGAGGACAAGGACTATGCATTGCACAGTTCTAAACAGCAAGGTCACAACCTAGAGCACTGGGACCGCACAATGCGTAATTTAGTTGGGGCTCGATGAAGCTAAGTTGCTCGGTCAGGAAGATTTTCTAAAAATGGCTAAGTGTGGGATGGGTGATGAACTGTGATGAACCTTGACTGTGATCAAACACTCAACATAATTTGATGACACGGCAAAATAGATCATCAGAACACATAAACAAAGCATTTCCCTCCATGTGACTGCCTTATGACAAGATATGACAAGTGCGACACTTAAGATAGGCTTTAGGACAAATGTGACAACACTTGTGCGACAATGCTCAATACTTTGTGTATGGATGTGAAAGATATTTACATGGTTGGGACAACTCATATACAAAAAGATTGACCTTCGAAACCATTAGAAAAGACTCACAAACATTGTACGACAACAAACATGCCAAAAGACGACAATTAACCCAACATGAAAAAGGGACTAAAGAACTGGTAGAAGGCTCATGAAATGAGCTCTAGTGTTAGCAAAAACAATGTAAAAGACCAAGGAAGGCTCTAAAATTGGGCGTAAGCCAAAATTTTGGAGGGTGTTGTAGCAACTACAACACTTGGTAACACATCGGTTGAACTCCAACTTCTCTACCTTGGTTAATTTATTCTATGCAGAGCCTTGGTCCTTTAGGGAGTATTGATTCATCCTGCAAATTAATTTGGTTGTCCCACTTACCCCATGAATAGACATGGTCCCCTTTATTCCTTCTCAGTCAAACACAACATAAGATCCAACATAATCACAATGTTTCGAGTTGGGAAGGGTAGTGTAGCTCGCGATCTTAAGATTTTGATAGTATAATTTTTCATCTCTAGTGTTGCTCCACTTCCAGCAAGCCTAGACGGTACGCTGTCGGAGTCACATAGGAACAAAAAAGTTTCTCTTCTTCCAGCGAGCTTGGAAAGTACCTCGACGAAGTTGCTTGCTTGACCTCTTTACACGGAAGCCTTTCTCTTCTGTCGCCTTTATTTGTTTATTAAAGATAACTTTGCATTGAAACTTATTTATTTGGGGCAGAAGAGGGATCCCGACTTATTGAGAGAACAAGAGGTTTTTCCTTCAGAGAAGCATATAAAGACCTTTGATTTAGGTTTTCTCATTTAGATTTTTCCCCTTCTCTGTTTCTACTAGTTGGATAAGCTTGGGAACACCAAAGTGGAAAAATCGAGTATAGGAATGAGGTTTCTAGACTAGACATGGGTTCATGGTTGGAACAAAACTCTCTTTATAGATGGATCATATTTTTTATTGAAACTTCATCGACCAAAAAATGTAAGCAACACAAGGAAGATAGATAGAAGGCTATCCAAATGTTGAAGTGTCACAAGACTTTTTATAGTTTAGCCACACACATAGAAGCCACAACATATTCATGAACAATACTTATTCACATAATAGAAAGCAAAAAAAGATTCCAACAAACAACAAACAACAAAAGAAAAGATTATGTACACAGTGTAGGGCACAACCCCACATTTTCATTGAAAATATTGTTTCAAGTCTTTGCCATTGACAGGGAGAGAGTCAATCTTCCCGTCAAGTGATTGAACACGATAAGCATGCTATCCAAGGTTTTTGTGCACCGTGAATGGCCCAATCCATAGGGATTGAAACTTAGTGTGTTTTCCTTTGTCCTCGTGGGATTTATCCCACTTTAAGATGAAGTCACCCACACTAAAGTTGTTTTTCCCTACAGACTTCTTGTTGAACTACCTATTGATACGAATTTGGTGAAGTGGAAATTTTTCTTTAGCTTTCAACCTTTCTTCCCATAGCTTATGGAGTGTGTCCATCCTATGCTGAAATAATAGACAAGGCTTGCCTTGGGATTCTTGTGATAGTTGGAGAGTGGGCAAGTAGATTTTTGACGGGAGGATGGCTTCTTTTTCATACACTAGGAAGTAAGAGGAGGTGTTCAAGGAAGGTTTTGGCGTGACTCGGTCAGTGCATAAGGCATTCACCAAAGCAGAGTGCCACTTTCGCTATTAAGAGAATGTGGTCTTTTTGATAATGCAGATAAGATTTTTTTTCATGGATTCAAAAGACCATTCCCCTTTGGATAATAATTAGTTGAATGATTCAATATGATACCATTTTTCAATGCAAAATCATAGAGTCTTAATGATCAAAAGTATGTTGCATTATCAAAAACCAAGTGACATTGGAAGCCGAACCTGTAAATGATGTTCTATTGCAGAAAATTAATGAATTCTCGATTGTTCACTTACATGAGCAGAACTATTTCTGTCCACCTCGTGCACTAATTTGTAGCAATTAAGATGTAGCGGTGCTGCTTTGATGAGTGTGGGAATATTTCCCCAATAATGTCCAAGCCCCACTGTTGAAAATGTTCTTCCATTGCAATGGGCTGCAATGGGGCAATGTACTTCTTGTTTCTGTTGGCACACCTTTGACAGACCAGACACTTGCAAGCATAACCATGAGCATCTTTGAATAATGTGGTCTAGTAAAAGCCAACCCACATAACCTTATGCGCAGTGGTGTTGCCTGCAAAGTGTTCCCCGATTGGTCCATCGTGGATACCATGCAATACCTTTTCTGAATCATGCACCTCCAAACACATGAGTAGTACTCTGATGTGGTTATTTCTGAACATCACCCCATGCACCAACTGATATGATAATTCTTTAATTCAGAGTGCCATGTTTTGTTGTGCGGAAAATTGTGAGGGAATTGTTCCATGCTCAAGGTATTGGCACACATCCGTGTACCAAGAGTCTGTGTTTGTAGCGAGGGAGGCTCGCTCAACATTATACATATCAATTTCTTACTCCAATCCTGAAAGCTATTATTATTCTTGTTGAATAAAGTGTAACTAGGTTTGGTCTTCATAACAACTTGTAATTATGATTTTATGTAAAGAAGAAACAAATATATTTATTGTATTCCTTGCATCATGGGTTTCATGAGCAAGAAGTGTTTTTGATAGGTCAAAGAATTCTTCTTGATGTCTTTAGGGATTTTTCATCTTGTCATAAATATATAATTCAGAGTCTATGAAGTGTTGTTACACTTGTAAGAGTCCTCCATAATAGACAAACACAATCATCCTCACAGCATCAATATATATACGCTCAAACTTCATGTTGGTTTCAATAAATGGAGACACAACCTTTGGAGAACATCATAAATATATATAAACGACATGTCGGCTCAGAAAAAATGACATGTTGGTTCATAAGGACAAGTCAACTTAAATGTAAGACCCAAAAACTATAAATAGGAGCCTGTACCTTTGCATTTACACACTAGATAGACTCGACATATCTATGAAATTTCAAATGGGTATAGGAAAGAAAAATGCAAATTATACATAAAAACATTCTTGACATATTCTCCAAGTTTCTCAATGATCTAGATAGCAAGAAGATTGATTATTACAGTGACCATAGTGTGGATTAGTTTGGGTGATATTACAGTAATATTCTCCTCGCTATCCCAGGCTTATACTCACTAGAATGTAGATGGACAGTGGGGCTTAGTAATGCTCTATAAGAGCAGGTGCTATAGTAATATGATCAGTGATGCAAAATGTTACATGATGAAGGAATGATGAGGCCAAAGTTAAGGGATATATCACAATGTTGGAATGCTGCAGTGATCATGTTTTGGTGCCATGAAGAAATCAAAGAATCAAGAGAAGAAGGATGACTGTGTCTTGGTTTAGGAATGGAAATATAGGTCAAGGGTCTTGGTTCTGGTCTTCGTCAATTGTAATATCTCTAAGAAGAATTTGTGCAGGTTTTCCTCTCAAAGTGTGAGAGGTTTTGGCCCTTTCAGACAACCAATATCTTATGTTCTTGTCTCTTTTGTTTTGGTAACTATTTGATGAATTAAAAATACACACTCTAATAATAACAAGTGAAGAATTGTGTTAATAAGCAAAGTTGAAAACACCTCACAAATATTTATCATGACTAGAAGAATCTCAATTGCCCTAGATTATTCAACATGGTATCAGAGGTATGGTTACAATCAAGGAAGGGCATCGAATCACTGTGATTAATTACAGCTCAGAGTCAACAGTTCAAAGGATGGAGTAGTCAAGATCAAAACCAATGAAATTATATCTCAGTTTTGGCACAATCTTAGATAAATTCAAGATCACAGCTATAGTTTGGATCTTTCTCCTTAAGACTCGGTGTATAATCACAAAAGAGTTCTAGATTATATAATAATACTATAGTTTTTAGTTGGGTCATCTACAATGCATTTTTTGATAAGTCTACAAATATTACATCAAAAATAGTATGCCTCATGACATGACGGGTAATTCTAAGTGCAAGGTTTCATTAAAGTTACATAATGATAAGTCCAATACTGATCAATGCTACATGATGATACACAAAACCTTAGCATTCCCCTTGATAATTTTGATAAGAGAAACTTGGATCTCTTTCACAACTTGGACCATAGTCACAATTTCGGATTATAATCTTCCACAACGTGATGACCTATACTCGGATTCTTCCCACAATCTCAGCCTGAGGAAACTTGGACAAAATATGAAAATGGTCATAGGCAAAAGACTGAGTTAGGAGAGCTCATACAACAGTTCAATATGTATATACATTTTAGTACCACCCACAGTCAGATGACATTCATTTCACATTCTCAGTGGTCACAGTGCTACAAGTAACCACAATGCTCAGGTTTATTCTAAGGTGTTGAACATGCATTATAGTAAAGCAATAACATGAATATTTTGGAACATTTCTACATTGTGGCAAGGATCTCATCCTTACCCTTGGAGAAGGTCACCTGGAGAAAGCATAAATGCATCTTCAACACGATCAAGGTGAAGATTTTATATTCACATGTCAAGTAAGTATTTTCATTAATCAATTGGTTAAAATGACTTCATGATTGCAAGGAAATCTATAGGTTGGATGGGTCATGAAAGGTCCTTGCATGAAATAATGAGGATTTTCATAATCCTCATAGAAAATAGAAGTCAGTGATATCTATGGAAAAGTCTCTGAAAGTCAAACATTGTTTGAATAAAGGGACTCATAGGATTCTTATGAAATTAGTCTTAGGTCATCTCTATGTAGCAAGAAAGGAGAAAAATGACATATTAAGAGATATATTCTCTAAAAATGTATTAAATAAGGTCACATCACTTAGACATGATCTACACAAAATTGAAGATATCAAAGAATGAAGAAATATCTTCACGAGATCTCAATTGGGAGATCTGGAAAAGATGATAATAAGAGAATCATAATTGCTCTAATTGATAGGAAAAGAAATAAGTGTCCATGAATAAGAAGGATACCTCATTCAACAATTTGTGGTCTCTATACTAGGTAGAGAAAGACAACTTGAGGGAAAAAAGTATTGAAGGATAAAGGACTTAAAAATGTGAAAAAAGGAAAGAGAAGTTTGGTCCTCAAACAAGACAGAATAATATAGCTAGGATTATGAAAATACTATGGATGCTAATATCACGAGATAGATGGAGGAAGATGAATAAAAAGGCCAAGAAAAGAGGGAGTAACAAATTTCTCCTATGAGTAAGATGATATCCCTCACAAAAGGGTCCTATCATAAGCTTCTTCTATAAGATATGACAATAAGATGCATCATGGCATCATGGAAGCATTAGAAACAAGAGCTCATGACATCACCATGGGAATGATGAAGCACAAAATCCATGGCAGACAAACATGTAGGATATAGCTCTTGGGAAACTTAGTGGACATTGAAGGAAAGGAAGGAGTCATCTAAGACAAGACTCATCATACATCAAGTCAAAAGGAAACATATGCTAGTTGGGGATATACAAGATCCTTAAAATTCTTCGATGGACTAATATAGAGAAGAAGCAAGTGTTTCAACAAGAACTCCAACTTATGCAATCCATGAGATGATGATATGATGGCATGAAGGAGATCAAGGGATTGAAGATATTTTCAATCAAGAAAGTTATTGGAAGAAACCTCGATGGCCTAAAGGTAAAATAAGGTAAGAATGCTTATGTTTAATATTATAATGTCATGTCATTTAATTGCAAGTAACATGGATCATTGCTTCTATCTTGAGAAGCATGATCAAGAGAAAAAGATCTCCTCCTCTGAAAGGATGCAAGAAGGCACACGTCACACTAGATGAAATCAACACAATATGTCCTCATATGAAGTATGAGGTTGTTTACTACAATTAAGCAACTCTGATTAAAAGCCTATGGGAATGGAATATGTGAGAAGGAAGAGATCGTGAGATATGCAATCAACATCCAAAATATCAAGAAGATTTGACTAGGAAATATCCTAGAAAGATATGAAGGCTCTGATGAAAGTCTGAAAAAGATGAATACCCTTTACAATTGATATCTTTGGAAGATGAGTCAATATGTGTGAAAGAGGATGATACCTACAAGAACATGTCATGATTAAGAGCCATCTCGCAAGGTATGATTTAATTTAATATGATGTTTTGATTTCTTGAATAATATCTAGATAATGCAGGGCTACTCGAACAAGAGTTGTAAATACAAGTACAACTAGCATTCTTGTGGTAGATGGAAGAAGCACGATGAGAAAGAAGTAGTCATATAACGAAGGTTCCATATATGAAGAAGTCCACTTTACATGAAGAAAGGAATGACATGATGAACTAAGGAGGAAAGTGATCAATGGTTGTTTCCCTACAAGGAAGAATGTCAACTGATTTTCATGACATCAAGGAGAGAAGTTGATCAAGCAACTGAACGACCCACGAAGAAGAAGTTGTTGATAGAAGAGTCCCTAACTAAGAGGGAGCTCTGAAAGATCCCTAATTAAGATGGAGCTTGGATTGAGTCACTCCTGATTAAAAGGGAGTGATAGATGTTTTTTTCCATTTCAAGTGTCATGCACTAGACCAGGACTAACAACCATAAGTCTTAGTGAAGGCCATGAATGGAAATGTAGACACATGGTAGACACAACATTCTTGTCTTCACCTGGGAATAAAGAATGGAGGATTGGGTAATCATTTGGCATCTGATGCTCTTTAAGGATGTGTAGGGCATCCAATATAATAGTAGGCAAGAGGACTAATATTCTTTGAACACTGGGAACCCAAGATAAGAATAGTCCTAGAAGGTCATACTCAGTGAACACCCGGGTGGGTATGTACCTTGAGAGACAATGATGAAGGTGTCTATAATCATTGGTCTCGCCAACATTGTGCTCCGATCTAATGAGAGATAGAGTTGTTAGTCAAGGCCTTGGTGTGAAAACAATGTTGGTTACTATGATGCTATACAAATAATTTACCAATCTGATTCTTCTTATGAGAAATTATTCAGATTGAGAATGACCAAGTACCATTATGAATAACTCCCTAGTTAAGAGGGAGTTTTGAAGAAAGTGTAACTAGGTTCGGTCTTCATAACAACTTGTAATTATGATTTTATGTAAAGAAGAAACAAATATATTTATTTTATTCCTTGCATCATGGGTTTCATGAGCAAGAACTGTTTTTGATAGGTCAAACACTTCTTCTTGATGTCTCTAGGGATTTGTCATCTTGTCATAAATATATAATTCAGAGTCTATGAAGTGTTGTTACACTTGTAAGAGTCCTCAAGAATATACAAGCACAATCATCCCCACAACATCAAATATATATATATATATATATATATATATATATATATATATATATATATATATATATATATATAGATATATATTATATATATATGCTCAAACTTCATGTCAACTTCAATAAATGGAGACACAAACTTTGGAGAACATTATAAATATATATAAATGACATGTTGGTTCATAAGGACAGGTCGGTTTAAATGTATGACCCAACAACTATAAATAGGAGCCTTCACCTTCTCATTTACACAACATACAAACTCAAGATATCTTTGAATTTTCGGATGGGTACAAGACATAAAAATGCAGATTATACACAGAAACATTCTCAACATATTCTCTGAGTTTCTCGGTGATCTAGGAAGCAAGAAGATCGATTATTACAGTGACCATAATGCAAATTAGTTTGGGTGATATTACAATAATATTCTTCTCGTTGTTTGAGGCTTATACTCACTAGAATTCAGATGGACAGTGGGGCTCAATAACGCTCAATGATAGTAGGTGCTGTAGGAATATGATCAATGATGCAAAATGTTACATGATGGAGGAATGATGAGGCTAAAGTTTAGGGATAGATCATAATGTTGGAATGTTGCAGTGATCATTTTTTGGTGCCATGAAGAAATCGAAGAATCAAGAGAAGAAGGATGACTGTGTCTTGGTCTAGGAATGGAAATATAGGTCAAGGGTCTTGGTTCTAGTCTTCGTCAATTGGAATCTCTATAAGAAGAATTTCTGCGGGTTTTACTATCAAAGTGTGAAAGGTGTTGTCCTTGGAAGGAAGCCAATATCTTGTGTTCTTGTCTCTTTTGTTTTGGTAACTATTTGATGAATTTAAAAGACACACTCTAATAATAACAAGTGAAGAGTTGTGCTAATAAGAAAAGTTGAAAACACCTCACAAATAGTTATCATGACTAGAAGATTCTCATTTTCCCTAGATTCTTCAACACTTCCTCCTTCACATTCACTGCTTTTGCTGCTAATTAGCAAAGACCATGGCCCTTGATGTAGAAATTCTACAAGTCAGATATCAGCTATCTCTGATACCATGTAAAAATTTCACCGTAGATTAAACAGATTATGCAATGTACTAAAGAAAAATACTTAATCTACTTCTACAATCAAACTTGCGAAATCTTAATCGATTTTGAGCAAGATCAAACAGAACACATATAACAGAGAATGAGAAATCAATCACACATGAACAAGCCTCAGCTAAAAACCTTGCTATTTGTATTATCATACAAGTGGAAATATCTCAGGATTACACAAAGCTTTGGCTCTCAGTATAATCCCTCACTGGTGCTCATAGACAGAATAGACAACACATATGCCTTCCTTCAGTCCTCCAGGCCTCCTATTTCCTTGCGTAGTTTCTCCTGGGTCCTCTAGCTTCACCCTGTGTGATTCTCACCTCACACATAACACTGACCTCTAAAATAACTGCGCAATCTTGAAGGAGATAATTCCTTCTACATGGATGGGTTTCATTTATAGGAAAATTCCTCCAACTGATAGTACATTGTCCCTTCCTTTAATCTCAACTGGGTCTTTCTCTGAACTGACATGCATGAGTTATTTATGAGAGAATATTCAGTTATTTGGAGAACACTAGTTGCATGCATATATGCATTAACTGACTGAACTCACAATTAGTTCCTCCAACTGTTTGGAACTAATTTAACTGGACTTAACTCAGTTAACTGAGCTAACTAATTACAACTCAAATACAACTCATCGTTATCTCCTTAATTAAGGGATAACTTCCTCAATCAAAGGAATAACTATTGCATGTCTTCACATAGACTTCATGTTTGATTTTCTCCAACTAATTAACTCAAGATGAATTAATTAATTATTTTTCAAACAGCTAGTGAGACTAAATTCGAATTTTAATTCTCAATTTTAATTCAGGGACTAATTAAAATTGGAATCTATCTCTAAATGCTATTTATAGCAATGCTATTTTTATCATTTCTATTTTTTGCTAATTCCAACAGAGTTGGAGTATATCCTGAAATGCTATTTATAATAATGCTATTTTTAGCATTTCTTGTTGCTATTTTCAACACTCCCTATTAACAAGAAAGGCATTCAACTCGAACCCGATCAAGAACCTTTGGAATGTTTTGCATGCAACACTTCTCTCAACTGTTGTTGCTCCAACAACTCTAGGAACACAAAAAATATCCAACCTGAATTAGAACGATGCCTCTTTCATCAAAGTTTCTGACTGCTATTGCCTCTGTCGACTGAAAACTCTACACCTCTGTGCTCTTTAGTATGTAACTACTCTTGCCTTTGTCACTTTTATCTTTGACTGCATCAATCACACTGATTCCTCCTACTGCATCCATGCTGTTGTTGGTCCTATCTCCCAACACTGTATCCACACTGCACCTCCTCTCATAATGTTGCATCGTGCTGCCCACTGTTGCACTGCAACTCAGTTACTGAGAAGTAAGTAACTGATCTCCCAACTGTCCTCCTTATTGGACTAGAAACATCCTCTGATGGTGAAGCTTCCTCTGCCGCCCCATCCGCATCAATCTCTACCCACTCAGCCAGTCCTGCTACTCCTCGTTGGGGCTCCCGTAGCAAGGTCTAATCAAAGAGGTTGGGTACCTCAATGATCCTACCCCTATTCCAGCCTTCTTGGGACTGTCACTTCACATTGCCCCACCTCCTACCTGAAGGTATGGATGCATGTGATCCCTCTGCTCACTTGGCTCAAAATTTCCCCCTACTGGAGGTCTCTGCATGAGTGGATGCCTCCACTCAGTCTCCTCTCAGCATCTCCAATTGTGGCTCCTCCGCAATTGTCTGAGACTTCTTCTTAGACTGCATGTTGAGAGGTAACTTACTCTCCCTCTCAATCACCAAGTCTCTAACCTTTGCCTTGCTCCTCAAGGCTTTGCATGCATCTTGAACCTCAAGAACATACAGGTTCTTGGCTAGCACACCAATCTATTTCATCTTTCCCGTCGTCACGAAATGTTCTGGAAAAAGAGCTGATTTTAAATTAGTGATATCTCCCTCATCCGAACTCCGATTCAACCAATTTTTTTTTTTTTTGAATTTGGGTCTTTTTCCGTAAGGAATCCAGATCTACTATTTGTTTCTGAAAATTTTGCACAAAAATTTTCAGATATGCTCTGAAAACTCGTGGCCCAATTTATTTATTTATTATTTATTAATTTATTTTTACTTCGAATTTTCTTCTTCGTATATTGTTCACTGCTTTGATCACCTTTGCTCTGATACCATGTAGAAATTCTACAAGTCAGATATCAGCTAGCTCTGATACCATGTAGAAATTTCACCATAGATTAAACTAATTATTCAATGTACTAAAGCAAAATGCTTAATCTACTTCTACAATCAAACTTGTGGAAGCTTAATCGATTTTGAGCAAGATCAAATAGAACACATATAACAGAGAATGATAAATCAATCACACATGAACACAGGAGAATACTCTGGGGAAAGCCTCAGCTAAAAACCCCACTATTTGTATTATCATACAAGTGGAAATATCTCAGGATTACACAAAGATTTAGCTCTCACGCTATCCAGCTCTCAGTAGAATCCCTCACTACCGCTCATAGACAGAATAGACAACACATATGCCTTCCTCCAGTCCTCCAAGCCTCCTATTTCCTTGCGCAGTTTCTCCTGGGTCCTCTAGCTGCAACCTATGTGATTCTCACCTCACACAAAAAACTAACCTCTGAAATAACTGCGCAATCCTGAAGGAGATAATTCCTTCTGCATGGATGAATTTCCTTTATAGGAAAATTCCTCCAATTGATAATACACTGTCCCTTCCTTTAATCTCAACTGGGTCTTTCTATGAACTAACATGCATGAGTTATTTATGAGAGAATATTCAGTTATCTAGAGAACACTAGTTGCATACACGCATGCATTAACTGACTGAACTCACAATTAGTTCCTCCAACTATTTGGAACTAATTTAACTGGACTTAACTCAGTTAACTGAGCTAACTAATTACAACTCAAATACAACTCATCCTTATCTCCTTAATTAAGGGATAACTTCCTCAATCAAAGGAATAATTGTTGTGTGTCTTCACATAGACTTCATGTTTAATTTTCTCCAACTAATTAACTCAAGATGAATTAATTAATTATTTTTCAAACAGCTAGTGAGACTAAATTCGAATTTTAATTCTCAATTTTAATTCAGGGACTAATTAAAATTGGAATCTATCCTGAAATGCTATTTATAGCAATGCTATTTTTAGCATTTCTATTTTTTGCTATTTCCAACAAAGTTGGAGTATATCCTAAAATGCTATTTATAATAATGCTATTTTTAGCATTTCTTGTTGCTATTTTCAACACTTGATTGTGTGAATTGTTTTGATTTCTAGATCATACTCTTGCAACCTAGTCATCCAATTCACTCTTCTTTCACCCAGATCTTGTTGAACTAGCTGTGATCTGACTGCTGGGTGCAGGACAAAGATAACAAAATGGTTCTTCAATATGTAGGGCCTAAAGTGCTTTACCACCTTGTACACTACATAAGCTTGTTCTTCCATGGCGGGGTAGTTAATATCTGGTCCTTGTAGACTTGTGCTCATGAAGGAGATAGGTCATTCATTGTTCAGTTTATCCTTCTTAGTGAGTACAACAACAAGAGAGTTATCATAAGCAAAAGTGTACAAAAAGAAATCTTTACCAAAGTTCAGGCTGTACAATGCAGGTGCTTTTGCTATAGCTTACTTAATATGAGAAAAGACATCCTTTTCCCTTCTATCCCATTTGTAGATTGCGTCCTTCTTCACCATCTCCTATATTGGTTTGACAATCGGGGCATAGTCGGAGATGAACTTGCGGAGGAAGTTGATCTTCCCCAAGAAAGACTACATGGATTTCTTATTCACTGGGAAGGGAATTTGCGTGATTGTCCTAACCCTATTCGAGTCTATCTTAATCCCACTCTTAGCAATGATGTGGCCCAAGAGATTACCCTCAGACACTGGAAATATTCTTTTCTTGGGATTTAAGGATATCTTGTACTTGCGACATCGCTCTCAAATCTTCTTCAAGTGGCGTAAGTGGTCTGATCTCCATCTGGAGAATACTATTAGATCTTCAAGATTGACCACTATGATTTTCCCAATGATTCCACGGAAAGTGATGTCCATAGCACGTTGGAATGTTGAACCAATGTTGATTAGCCCAAATGGTATTCATCGGAACGCGAACATGCCCCACTTCGTTTTGAATGTGGTTTTGAGTATGTTGGGCTCTTCAACCAAAACTTGGTTATATCTCGAATATCCATCTAACAAAGAAAACATTTCAGACCCCGATACTGTTTGCAATATTTTCTCCATGGACGTCATAGGGTAGTTGTCTTTGTCCGAGGTACAGTTGAGATTTCAGAAATCTATGCACAGGCGGATCTCCCCAGACTTCTTTCTTACAGGAACCAGATTTGACACCCACGTCGAGTGTTGTACTCTATATATGATCTGAGCATCCAACAATTTTCTCAACTCTTTCTGAATGAGAGGCTTAAGCGTTGGATGTACTTTCCTTAGCTTCTGTTGGAATGGCTTGGCCCCTTCCTTAATCAGTATCACATGTTGGATGATTACTGTGTCATATGTCTTGAGTTCATCGTATGTCCACGTGAAGACATAACGGTATTGTTTGAATAATTAGATGAAGGTTTGTCGCTTTTGTGGTGTGAAGCAAGTACCGAGATTATCATACTTAAGATCCTTATCTGTTCCCAAATTAATCTGCTCGTGCGATAACATGGAACTATGGGTTTTGGCATTGACAGGTCCTCAAAAGTAGTTCTGTAGCTCATACAACTTTTCCAACGATACCACACCTTGGGGATGAGGTTTCCTTCACTTGCGTTGGCTACATCATGAAAATCCTTTTCGTGCTCAGTCTCATCGATCGTTGTGTCTTTGAATATGTTAGTGTTCACCATAAAACACAGTATCTGTTGGTCATCATAAAAAACATGTAAATTAGTGATATTATCGGGGACAGTGATTGAGGTGAATATGGGTGGCCACCCACCTATTCCACTTGGAGCCCCAACATTGTCTCTTTCAGTTTTTTAGTTTCCTTAATTGTAGCATAGTTTACTATTTTTTGCAGTTTTTCGGGTCCTAAACTTCCAGAGCTGTTTTGAGGCCCTAAAAGATGTTTTTTTGGGAAAACCAAGAAAACATGAGGTTTTAATAAATGTTTTCATTCAAAAGTTGTAGTCCTTAGATAGATATTTCTAACAAGGTATTGTGCATGTCAAACAAAGATCGTCTGCCAAAGTTATGACCCCGGGAAGTTGATGTACTAATTTACCCAAACAGGGCCCATAGTTTTGGTGCTTCATCTCCTAGGGTTAGGTTTTTGGATTTTTAGGGTTTTCCATTGTTCCTCAATAATAAATAGGCCTTCGAACCTCATTGTAACACAATTTAGAGGCATGTAGCCACCACATCTCTTCTCAGAGATAAGCTACCATCATCTGAGCTAGTTTATTTCCATTATGCTTGTAAGCATATTTCAGTATTGATATTAATGAAATGAAGTGTTAGTTTTGCTGCATATCTGTATTTATGGTTATATCTACAATTTTTCGCGTTCTTGTTTATGTTCGGATCAATGGTATCAGAGTGGTGTTCTCTTTCTCTTTTTTTCTTTGCATGTCCCCAACGAGGTCGGGATATAAGGAGTTAGTGCTCGAACTGGTCGAACCTTTGCAAGACCAGCCTTGCAAATCCTGATGGCCCCCCATGGCGGAAGAGAAGAAAGACAAAGGGGCAGGAGATCCTTTCAAAATTTTGCTCGAAGAAGCCCTCGAGTGATAGAGGAACGTGATGATGGACAACTTTGCCTAAATCCTTTAGCGATTACCCAAAGGCAACGCATCATCTTCTAGCAACCACTGTAGAAGTGCCACGTGCAGGTGGATATTGGTGGCTACCCACCTATTCCACCTAGATCTCCAGTCGGTTTTCATTTGTTTCCTTGTTTATTTCAACATTTACTAATTTTAACAGTTTTTTGGGTCCCAAACTTTCGGAGCAGATTTGGCCCCCTAAACGACATTTTTTTGAGGTCTGCTATAGGGCCATATGGCTATGGTCTTGCAACAAAACTTATGGTACTCGGAGAGACCTTTCCAACAAGGTATCATACGTGCCAAATAGAGATAATATGACCAAGTTATGACCTCGCGAAGTTGGCTGCCCAACTAACCCCAACGGGGCCCACAAACTCTTGGCATTACATCTCCTAGGGTTAAGGTTTTGGTTGTTTAGGGTTTTATCACGTTTTTCAATAATAAATAGGCCCTTGAGCCTCATTGTAACACAATTCAGAGGCATGTAGCCACCACATCTCTTCTCAGAGATAAGCTACCATTGCCCAAGCCAGTCTTATTTCCATTCTGTTTGTAAGCATATTTTAGTATTTGATATTAATGAAATGAAGTGTTATTTCTGCTACATCTTTGTATTTATGGTTATATCTGTAATTTGTTACATTCGTGTTTAAATTCGGATGACCACACCCTTTAAGGTACAAGTTAACTTTGGCATCCCCATATTTGAAGGTCAGATAGATGTGAACGCCGTAGATAAATGGTTAAATATGATATAAGGATATTTTTCTGTTCATGATTTTTCCGGTCGGGAAAAGATTACTTTTTCACTTCTTAAAGCCCACCCCCATGTCAAGGAATAGGGGGAAACCTACTGTGAGAAGCAGGATGAAAGTACACACTCACTATTTTTAGCCACACCCACTTGGAATTCATTTTGGGACACCATCGAGGAGCAGTACTACCCCATCGGGAGCTATGAGGATAAATACATAAAGTGGACCACGCTGAGACATGGAAGGGACCAAGTTAGGTATTAAGGATTCTGAGTGAAATTTGGTACTCAAGTACCACAACAGTCTACACATATACATCCAGGACGAGACAGAGTTCCTGGACATCTCTTTGCTTGGCATGATGTACCTATACACTGTTAAGATTGAGCAAAAGTTTAAATAAAAGAAGCGAGACTTTCGATCTGCGAATTAGAAGCAAGGGAAAGATGCCCCCAAACCACAGAGCAAAGTACAAAGCCAAGGTGGGGCGACCTAAGACAACCCGCCGAAGCCACAAGAAAAGAACAACACCCCCGAGACAAAGAAGAACATGGGAAAATGGTGTGAGTTCCATAAGTGCTCCACTCACAACACAAGTGAGTGTCGGGTCAAGCAGTTATTGGTGGCCAAGTTGAAGGCTTTCGAATCAGACACATGTTTCAACTCTGAGCCAAAATCTGGAAAGGGAAATGACAAAGGGAAGAAGATCATTGATGCAGAGCCTAGTGTCACCATGGCCACCACCAAGATCCAGGAGAATGAGCTTGAAGATCCAGAGGAAGGGGAACACCTTTTCCACTCACATGAAATAACTTGAATATCTTCTTATCACAATAATTATCAAAATCAATACCAAACCCACTGAAATTTGAGCCTCATTGCCTGATTCTAAACCCAAATCTGTTGGCACTATTGCTGCTACAATGTTTTGCTTACAATTATTTTCTTTAGACCACTTTGGTCACTTTTTAGGGTGTAGTTTCCAGCAATGTTCTTCATCATGCCCTTCCTTATTGCAATTCTTGCAAGAGAGCTTATCCTCTTACATATTAATGGAATTTTTCCTCTTGTATTTTCCCTTGCCTTTGCCCTCTTTTCTAGATACTAATTCTGATGATACACCAACTCTAGATTTTCTTACTTCAATGTAAATTTCTTGAACAACCACTTCATCTAGGTTAGTAGGACTAAACATGAATACAATATTATGAATATATTCAGGTAATCCTCGTATATATTTTATTAGAGTTTTTTTGTGTATGTAAGGGAATATCAAGCATTAACAGCTTCTTGCAAAATTCATTTGTGTATTCTTACACTCATTGTCCTTTCTTAACTTAAGACTTTTCCATTCTATTAAGGATTTCTCCTTATATCCCAATGTGTAGAATTTCTTTCTAAGTGCAGAAACAAAATCATGCCATGAACGAAAAATATTACCAATATGCTGAGTCCCATGTTGTAACTTACTCTACCACCAGATGAGTGTTGTGCCTTCTAGACGAAGTGAAGCCAATCGAATCTTGACCACATCGTAAGAAACTTATTACATACTACAATACACCTCCATCTATCTAATCCAGTTATCAAGTTTCTCAACATTGATTTCACCATTATACATGGGTAAGTCAAATTTCACATCCAATTTAAGCAAAGGTTTTTGGGAAATGATTCAGGTTGACCACCAAAAGGAGAAGAGAAAGGATTTTTTTTATTATCATCATCAGTTTCTATCTTTTTCCCTGAATCAGACGGTCCTTCATCTTTAGGCTTTTTGGATTGTGATGCTTTAGATTCCTCATCTTTGGGTTTATCTTCCTCTTTCACCTTTTTGAACTCACAATACATCTCCTCAGCCATGACTCTCAAGGTCATGAAAGCATCAACAAAGCCTACATCTTATATGAAAGGATGATCACCTTGTAATAACCCTCATGAAAATTCCATGTAACAAAAGTTAAAAACAATAATCACGGTTGATGGGACACTTATTCCAAGTTGAATGTTCGGCAAGACATCCTAGGGGGTGTTCATTTGGTTGTTTATGGCTAAGGAAATTGGCAAAGGCAATGGCTAAGGATTTGGAAAGGCAAAATGGAAATTTTGGCACATTTATTTATGAAAATAATGGAAATTAGGAGAAAAAGGAGGTGAAAGGTCACAGGTTGCATGTGAGGAGGAAAATGAAGGAAAATAATGGAAAATGAAGAAAATAAGGTTCATTCATAAAAATGCTTTTGAGGATGAGTTTGTCACCTTTTGTCAGTTGGGTTTTGGAGCTCTCCCATTATTCTCTCTTTCTCTCTCACTCTTGGACACTTCGAGTTTTCTTGGAGAACTTTGGCATTGGATCAAGAAAGGAAAAGAAGGAAAGAAGAAGTAAATATCAAGCAAGGAAAGGTAGGATCAAGCAACTAAACAGGATTCATTGCAGGTATTGACTTGCACATGTATTTTCCTTACTATATTTGGCATGCATGGTATTGCATGTGGTTATTTTCTATCATGGCATGGGTTTTTGCAGGTGTGACAATGTTCTTCAACTTAGCCTTGCCATTTCCTGATAGCTTTGATGAGATGGGTTCTCATATTCAATTAATGTGGGATGGTTGAATGGATTCAAAAATGAGTGGGGTGGATCTCTAAAATGACAAACACATGGCCTCATGGTCCTTGAACCAGACTGTGGATCACATTAAAGCCACTGGCATAGTAACCCCTAAGCCAGACTGTGGGTCGCAGTAAAGCCAACATTGTGTGCCTCGGTGGGCCTAGGAATCCTTGTCGGTGAATGGCAGGATATATGGTAAAGCCAAGAGGTGGATTTCTTTCCGTTAGACCTAGTAGTCCCAGGATGGGATGTATTGTAAATCCTGGAGAGTGTGCCTCAATGTAGGGCCTAGTAGTCCCTAGATCAGACTGTGGATTACGGTAAATCATGAGAGACTATCAGGCACTCAAATTCGTCACAGTGTAGGTGGATAACTCTAGTGGCATTGATGCTTATTTGGAATTTTTGGCGTGTTCTATGAATCTCACATTCATGCTTGGAATATCTCACGGGGGTGATTGGTTGAAGATAGACTTGGCTCAGCGAATCTATTGTTGGGTGGAACGTCGTATTCCCATCTCTGGTTGGCTTATTTCATCATTAATGAAAGGTTATTTCTCCTTGTATTTATATGTGTATTTTTATGGATTATATGTGGTCTATATGGCTATAATTTCATGAGTATATCTGTTTTTATTATGTTGGTTATATGTGTGTTTTCTGACAACAACTATGTATGGCTCTCAACATGTTTTTACTTGTAAATGAATGGGTAATGTATCTATGGCCTAATATATGATAATGTAGAAAATGACATGAGGGAACAATGGTTCATAGTGATTCTTAGATAAGTATGAGATTCCTACACTTAATTATGTTGTTTACACCTATAGATTACATGTTGATGATATGTTTGATGAAATCCTTGTCATGGCTAGTAGGGGTCTGATTAAGGTCTTGTTTAACTTATTGCTTTTGCATCATTCTTTCCATATTATTTGACTCATCTTAAGCTATCATTCCATTCTAGGCAGTGACCTGGGCTTTGGGCCTGAAAAAGTGGCTCAAATCTCGGGGGTTGCTGGCACATAACTAGAAAATTAGGCCTGTGGACACTAGCAAGCAATCTTGTGAGAGCGACTTTGGGTTTCTGGACGCTGTCATGCATATCACATGAGATTGATTGAGGCTTAAGATATCCAAAACATAAGTGGGATCTAGGGACATGATTTCTGAGTGGCGTACATGTCTCCTGAGGGTTCTGATGCTGATGTGGATAGGTTGGTTGATGTGTTTCGTCGATTCCACTTCCTTAAGGTCACATAGGAGGTCGAATACAACCATAGTAGCCTCTCGCCACATGTTTACCCCGGTTGGCTAGTTACTTGGGTAGATGTGTGAGGAGGGTGTTACAGAGTGGTATCAGAACATGGTTCACCCCTCGGACTGGATGGGCGGTGTGCATTAGTCATGCATGCATGTCAGTTGCATGTGTGTCTCTTGCACTTGCATTCCATGTGCTTATTGCATTACATAATGTTGATTATGGTTGTAGTAAGGTTGTCATGGAGAATTTTATGTTGATCTTGCGGAATGCATTGTCATGAGTATACGACTGGTTACATACTATTACATGTTGATTTTATTTCGCCTACTTACATCCTTGTATGTTAGGCTACATTCTTGTAGGTTTGATTACATGTATAAGTCATGTAGGATGGTTACAAGGATTGTTCGCTTATGCTCGACTACACACATTTATGTGTATGTGTAGTTGATTAGGCATTTCTTATGCATGTTGATAGTTGCATGTGGAAATGTGTACAATGGAGTAATGGTTGTTGTCATGCATGAGGTCATAGCATCTATTGTCGATATGGCCTTGCATTGATGACTGTACCTTAGCTAGAATGATGGTTGCATGGTCCTATAATTAGATGTTACATTTCTATTTGTTGTTATGATTATGTTATACATGTATCACGCTGATTTGTTGTTCTTCCAGAGAAGGTAACCTCCCCAAATTATACTAAGGTATGTTGATTTATTGTGATTTGGTTTATCTCACATATTATGCATTGTAGGAAAGAGATCAAATGGATATAAAGGTGGTAGACTACCTAGAATCTCCTTATGCATCAGATGAGTAGTGTGGTGTGGGGCACTCTTTTGATTTGGAAGATACCTTGAGAAGATTGAAGGAAGAGATAAGGAGTTGTAAGGCAGATAATGACCATATTATAAAGACACAAGCGAAACACGAAGAGGTTAATGCAATACTTCTTCAGATCTTTTTAGACTTGCAGCGACAAGGGCCACTTCAAATAAGCCATGGACATGAGGATAAAACTAATGGGGCATATGGCAGTAGGTCTCCTAGTAGACACATGTCAGATAGATTTGATATGGTGAGAGATGGCAGGCTGTTGGACACTCTGGATAGAAGGGGTGATGAGCACACGTACTATTCTAGTTTTGGTTTTAATATACATCATGATCGTCATTGTTATCATCCTTACAGGAGGAGTGATACAGGATACTTTCTGAATGAATTCAAGAAAGAAAAACCATCTGATTTTGATGGAGTTGTGAAGAATCCGGAAGATATAGAGGCTTAGATACTTGTGATGAACAAATTCTTTGAGCTGCATGAATACACAAATAACATGAAGGCCAGAATAGTTATCTTCAGCTTGAAAGGTAAAGAAAACATCTAATGGGAAGATGTTAAGCGGTTCAAAGACATCAGGACAGGTGACTTGAGTTGATAGGAGTTCAAGAGGCTTTTTAGGATGAAGTACTTGTCAAAAAGGTACTATGACAGTAAGGCCAAAGAATTCTATGAGCTAAAGATGGGGTCAATGACAAACGAAGAGTACACGACCAAGTTTCTAGAGCTATTGAGGTATGTACCATATCTTACAGATGAGAAGGATAAAGTTCAAAGATTTTTTAGTGGTTTTCCATTAGCATTTAGAGATTGGATTGAGTACGATGAGCCTCGGTCGCTTGAGGAAGTCATTGGGAAATTCAAGCATTGCTATGAGCAGTCAAAGCATAAAAATGAATCTCAACAAGGATGAAAAGGGAAGGACAACGGTAAAGGTAAATGGCACCCTAAGAGAATAAGGCCTCAACATGCAGATGGGAAAGAAAATATGGCAGTGCAAAAGAAGATTAATGTAGCTAGACAGGGACATGGGTCTAAACATCAACAACATAGAGGTGAGGGCACTAGTCGGTTGGAGTGTTGGACATGTGGTGAGGAACATCTTAGGAGAGATTGTCTATAACATTAGGGTGGTAGGCCTAAGATATAAAGTGCAGAGGAGGCGCAGACTATTGGGGATGTAAGACAAAGAATTCCTTGTATTTATGTGGTTGTGGACAACAGATAGGCACAACACTAGGCATCTATCATTGAGATGGACAGTAAGATTTGTGATCAAGTTATTTCTATTTTGATTGACCTTGGATCTAATTATAACTATGTTAGTCCTGCCTTGGTGGATAAGTGTGGTTTGAGTAAATAATTGCATGCAGAGTCTTTGTTAATGCAGTTAGCTACATGTACGAAAAAGTGAGTTCATCATTGGGTAAGGGCTTGTGCATTTGATTTGAATGGTATGCCTACCGCAACACATCTAAATGTATTACCATTGGGATCATACAATATGTTTTTTGGCATGGATTGGTTGTAACTTCATAGAACCAAGGTAGACTATTATGAAAAATATATTGAGTGTGTTGATGACAATGGGGAACCAGGAGTCTTGCAGGGTAAGAATAAATCCACATTAGTTAGGATGGTGACAACTATGAAAGCAAAGCGTAGCCATAGGAAAGGGTGTGTGTTATTTGCAGTGCACATTTCTAGTGATAAGGGTAAGGAGGTTGAGGATACATATGTATTGAGAAGGTGCCTAGTTTTGCAAAAGTTTCAAGATGTATTTCCTGAGGACATTACAAGTTGCCACCTCACAAAGAGGTATAATTTTCTATTGAGCTAGTGTCAGTGGCAACTCCAACATCAAATTTACCTTACAGGATGATCATACCTAAATTGGTCGAGTTAAAGTTGCAGTTGAAGTTGAAGGAAATGTTGGACAAGGGATACATTAGGCCAAGTGTATCACTTTGGGGCACACCAGTAATGTTTGTGAAGAAGAAAGATGGTACTCTCAGATTATGAATTGAGTACAGGCAGTTGAACAAAGTGATCATCAAGAATAGGTACCATTTTCTGAGGATTGATGACTTTTTCGATCAGCTGAAAGGAGCTGCAATGTTCTCGAAGGTTGATCTGAGATCTGATACCATCAAGTACGCATCAAAGAGGACGACATTTACAAGACAACTTTCTAGACCATGTATGGGCATTATGAGTTTGTTGTAGTTCGATTCGGTTTGAATAATGCTTCTACTACATTTATGTGCTTGATGAATATTGTGTTGCGTCCGTATTTCAATAAGTTAGTTATTGTGTTCATTGATGATATATTGGTATATTCTTAAAATGAGGAAGAGGATGCCGAGCATTTAACAACAGTGTTGAGGTTGTTGAGAGAGCATTAGTTGTATGCTAAGCTCAACAAGTGTAGCTTCTTTCAGAGTGAGGTACACTTTTTCAGAATTTAATTTTCTGTGACCATTCTCATTATGTTGAAATCGATGTTTCGAACCAGTAACTACGGTTCATCTTCAGGATGAAAAGATATATGAAAGACAAATCCACCAAGGTTTACCAATAAATAGATGAAATTAGAATAAAAGCCTACAGTGACCCTATATTTGTAAATCTGATCATTAATTAAGAAGTAAGAAAGTATTGGACGTTAAAGTTAAAATCATGTAATTTATGATGATAAGAATAAATATTTAAAAATAATATTATGATAAATAATTTAATAATGTATTAATTTTTTAGTTTCTAAATAAAACTTTATATTATGATAAATATTTTATAAATTTTTAAGATTATGATAAATATTACTTTCTAAAAATGATAAAATGAAATAAATATATACATATATATAAATATATAAATATCTATATATATATAATTATCTTATGATGTTTTAAAATGTTTAATGATGATTAAATAATTATAATGTGAATAATAATAGATGTTAATAAATAATATGTGGATCATTTAATAATGTAATAGTTATGAGAGTTTCTAAAACTCATATAAGGTTTTATGATTATGATAAATATTTTTTAAAATGATAATATAATAATGTGAAGTGTGTATATTTAATGTTTAAAATATTCAATTTTGATTAATCAATATATTATAATGTATGAGTGATAATAAATGTCAATAAATTATTATGCGATTTATTTTAATGGGTTGTATATTTTTAAGTTAGGTGAAATATTATAAACTAAATAAAATAATTAATGATGTGATGAGTTTTCAAGGGAGGGGAGGGGAGATTTGGGAGTGATTGATTTGGATGTTGAAGTGGGAATCCAATTTTCACTTATAGTCCATCTGTCATCCCGATTTAGGTTATTAGGGTGTTTGTTGATTTCTATGGCTTCTCTAAATTTTCAATCGAAGTAATGATCAATTTTAACTAATATCTGGGTGTTGTCAATGCAAATTTGATGTTTGGTTTTATCAGAATGCTCTACCAATTTCAAAGTCTTGGAATGATTATTTTTAATGTTCCTGGAATCCATAATCATAATGACATGACACCTCTAGCACTTAGTGATATTGCTACATGTACATATGTATATGGATGTAAATACTGCCATGAACTATGTTATAAAGCTCCACTAAGCGGTATGGGTGTCATGGCATTATGATTATGATGTCATGTTACTATGTTATCATGTTGTTATGATTCTAGGTGGGTTAGTACTCAGCATAGTGATAATTGTAAATACTACATCAAGCTATGTTATAAAGTTCCATGAGAAATATGTCTTCTTTCCAACAGTGTGCTGAGGTATATGTGTGATTGAACACCGAGGATGGTGTACCCCAAGGGGGAGGGTTCTGTAATAGCCCTAGTGAAAATTCCATGTAATAAAAGTTAAAAACAATAACCATGGTTGGTGGGACACTTATTCCAAGCTGAATGTTCGACAAGACATCCCAGGGGGCATTCATTTGGTTTTTATGCCTAAGGAAATTGGAAAAGGCAATGGCTAAGGACTTGGTAAGGAGAAATGGAATTTTTGGCACATTTATTTATGAATATAATGGAAATTAAGAGAAAAAGGAGGTGAAAGGTCACATGTTTCATTTGAGGAGGAAAATGAAGGAAAACAATGGAAAATGAAGAAAATAGAGGCTCATTCATAAAAAGGTTTCTTAGGATCAGTTGGTAACATTGTTTCAGTTGAGTTTTGGAACTCTCTCATTATTATTTCTCTCTCTCTCTCACTCTTGGACACTTAGAGTTTTCTTTGAGCAATTTGGCATTGGAGCAAGAAAGGAAAAGGAGGCAAGAGGAAGCAAAGATCAAGCAGGGAAAGGCAGGATGAAACAACTACAATAGGCTTCATAGTAAGTATCAACTTACATGTGTATTTTCCTTACTATATTTAGCATGCATGGTATTGCATGTGGTTCATTTTTATCATGGCATGGGTTTTTCTAGGTGTGACAATGTTCTTTTGCCTAGCCTTGCCATTTCCCGTAAGATTTGATGAGATGGGTTCTCATATTCAATTAATGGGATGGTCGTATGGATTTGAAGTTGAGTGGGTAGGATCTCCGCAAGGACAAACACATGGCCTACCAGTCCCTGAACCAGACTATGGATCATGGTAAATCCACTAGTCTAGTAACCCTTGAGCTAGACCATGGATTGCGGTAAATCCAAGATTGTGTGCCTCGGTGGGCCTAAGAATCCTTGTTGGTGAATGTTAGGATGTACGGTAAAGCCAAGAGGTGGATTTCTCTCTTTTGGGCCTAGTAGTCCCAAGATGGGATGTATGATAACGCCTGAAGAGTGAGTCTTGGTGTAGGGCCTAGTGATCCCTGGATCAAACTGTGGATTACGGTAAAGCCTGAGAGACTAGGAGGCACTCAAATTCCTCACGGTGTAGGTAGAGAACTCTGGTGGCATCCATGCTTATTTGATTTTTTTGTTGTCTTCTATGAGTCCCACATTCATGCTTGGAATATGGGGGTGATTGGCTGAAGAGAGACTTGGTTCATCCAATCTATAGTCGGGTGGAATCGGGTAGTCCCATCTCTAGTTGGCTTATTGCATCATTAATGAAAGGTTATTTCTCCTTGTATTTTGATGGATTATATGTGATCTATATGGTTGTACTTTCATGTGTATTTATGTTGTTATTATTCTGGTTATATGTGTGTTTTATGACAACAACTATGTCTGGATCTTAACATGTTTTTACTTGTAAATGAATGGATAATGTATCTATGGCCTAATAGATGATAATGCATCAAATGACATGAGCGAAAAATGTTTCATAGTGATTCTTAGATAAGTATGGATTCCTACACTTAACTCTATTGTTTACACCTGTAGATTACATGTTGATGATATGTTTGACGAAATTCCTGTCATGGCTAGTAGGGATCTAATCAAGGTCTTGTTTAACATATTTCTTTTGCATCATTTTTTCCCTGTTCATTGTTTGATCTTAAGTTATCATTCCATTCTAGGCAGTGACCTGGGCTTTGGGTCTCAAAAGGTGGCTCAATTTCATGGATGCTGGCACATGACTAGAAAATTGGGTCTCTAGACGTTGGTAGGCAAGCGTGTGAGAGCGACTCTAGGTTTCTGGACGTTGTCATGCTTATAGCATGATAGCGACTGAGGCTTAAGATGTCCAAAACATCAATGGGACCTAAGGAAAATATGTCTGAGTGAATAACATGTCTCCTGAGGGTTATGTTGCTGATGTGGATAGGTTGGTTGACATGTTCCATCGATTTCACTTCCTCTAGGTCACATAAGAGGTCGAATCCAATCATAATAGCCTCTCGTCACATGTTTACTCTGGTTGGTTGGTTACTTGGGTAGATGTGTGAGGAGGGTGTTACACAACTTTTCCTTCTTTAGTCATATCTTCTCCTCGAGTTGTCCTTCTTCTGAAGCCAACTTTTGGATCTCCTTCAACAAGTTCTCCTTCACCACGTCTCTACTTGATCCTAGTGATCATGTGCACTTAAATCAAACTATCAATAACCACTCTGATACAACTTGATCTGAAATCCCGATCAAAATTGATACTGGTTCATTAAATTTTTAAAAGTGTTTACATGCAATTAAAATCACCATTAAAAAGAGCTCAATTTAATTGACATAGGAAAGTTGAAAGGATATTGTAGAAAACAAGCATTAACAACAAACCACACAAGAGAAAATGACACCAACACGTTTATAACAAAGTTTGGTTATCTTCAAGCCTACGTCTCTAGACCCAGCCTTTAGTTGGGAGGCCTCTTTATTAAAAATTCTTAAAATGCTTTCACATCCAAATATAAGCTCCAACTCATAAAAATAATGCTACCAGTGTGTTTAGAAGGCCTCAAAACCGTTGTTTAGGCTCTTCCCACACTCAAAAGGTCTCCAAATGACCTCAAAAAGCTAAAAGCACTCTTTATTACAACTCAAAAGGACCCGACACTGTAAATCTTACAACAAAACCAACCTATGGCCCAATGGTTGGGCGTGTGCTTATAAAGTCCCTAGTCAGGGGTTTGATCCACAAGTGTAGCGATTTCGAAATGAGTTTTGGAAATTTTGGCATTTTGTTGCATCGATATGGTTTTATATGGGATAATATAAAAAATTTAAAAATAGTTTTGGTGGTCGGGTCAATGGACCCGCCACCCCACACCATAACCATATAACATTATATATGAATGTTATCACCTGTAGGCTGTTACCACCATACGTGTCTACTCCATACTCCATTGTTAATAACAATGGTTCATGGATAGCTCGAGGGATATGGTAGAGCCACTAGATATGGTGAGATCCCACCATATCCCTTCCCCCATATGCAGTGCCAACACACTTCAAATACAAGATCTCCGCTACACATAAAAAGTCCTTTTTAGCGATATAGTGGTAAGCATGAGATTGTTTGTGAGAAGGTCATTGGTTCAAATCTCGTTGTGTTCGCTCGTTGATCCATAACAAATTTTAACCAATGTGACAGGGCCACATGGCCTTTCTGGAGTGCGCCATGTGGCCTTTCAAGAGTGGGCCACATGTCACCACAGGATTGCCCTGAATTCAACCAACTAGAATCCACCACTTGGTTGCTGGAACCATGAGCATGGAACCTCAATCTCAAACCTTGAATTGGCCATTGACTACCAAAACCCTGAGCGTTGACTTTGACTTAGACTTATTTCCTTGCTTGGACCTTAACTTTCACTGTCTGTAACTTCATCATACAATATCTTTTTTCGCCCGTTCAAGTTGTGTTGCATTCAGAACGATGAAATATACACAATGGAAATGGATTGAAAAGAATCTGACAACTTTGATTTTTAAGCAATTTCTGGAACTTTGACCATCTTTTGGAACTTAAGGCCAACTTGGTCTTGGAGGAATAAAAGGATTTTTCTTGACAAAATAAATATATTTCTTTGTTACAATGAGTCCTAATGGGACTACAATACATGACATAAATTCTTCTTTATCCTATAAAGACCTAGAAATACCTAGAAGCACGAAGAACATGCTTTTAACCTAAACATGAGCATGAAAGCCATGCTTTACATAAAATTTTATTTTCTTTCCTTTTATTTCTTTATACAAAGTATATAATGTAATTTTTACAAATAGGTCATTATGATGACCGAACCTAGTTGTAATTTCCAACACTCCCTCTTAACTAGGCAGATTTTCATAATCCCATCACATGGTACCAGGGATCTCTTTCTTCAAGCATTCTCATAAGAAGAGTCAAATTGATAAGCCACCTGTTGGGCCGTTAATATGCCATTATTATTATCACTTTTGAACACTTATCCCACCCATTTCCACTATTCTTCATCATATCATTTGTTATAATTTATTATATAAATCCATTTTATGATGATTTATGCTCTTATATTATTTATTCTCCTTTATTTCTATGAATTATTTTATCAATGATAGTTCTAATAAGTTGGTTATAACATTATTCACCATTTTTAGCCTCCAAGGTAACTTCCAGATTGAAGATTTGATTTTTAAATCGGCCAACTCAGAAATTCGCTGGTTTAAGGAGTGACAGTTTTGCG